>SNQJ01S0024078.1:76490-93972 GCA_010110895.2 Picea sitchensis
GTCAATTCACTTTATTATTTAAATAATCCTCTTTGATTTTGTCAATTCACTTTATTATTTAAATAATCATTTTTTACTTTGTCACTTCACTTTATTATTTAAATAATCATCCTTGACTTTGTCACTTCACTTTAAATAATCCTCTTTGACTTTGTCACTTCACTTTATTATTTAAATAATCCTCTTTGATTTTGTCACTTCACTTTATTATTTAAATAATCTTTTTTAACTTTGTCACTTCACTTTATTATTTAAATCATCCTCCTTGACTTTGTCACTTCACTTTATTATTTAAATAATCTCTTCTTTGCAAGCACTTTGACTGCTTTGACCTTTTGGGGCTTCAAGCCAACATATGAGGGTCCTTCAACTTTGTAAGGTCATAACTCTCAAACCGTGAGGAGTTATGTGATGTTCCACATACCAACGGAAATGGCTTGACAAGAACTATCCATCTAGGATAGTTTCATTGACAAATTCACTGATCTTCATCTCATTATTCCATAATTAAGCATGGGTTCTCTTATCATACTTCTAGGATAACTCAACTGCAAAGAGTCTTCCCATGAGGGATTTCACCATAAGAGAACCACTTTTGAGTTCACCGCAAAGCGTCTTCTCGTTGAGGGATTTCACCATAAGGGGACCACTTTGGAGTTCATCCATTTGTACAACCATGACAAGACAATAACCACTTTGGAGTTCACCGCAAAGCGTCTTCCCGTGAGGGATTTCACCATAAGGGGACCACTTTGGAGTTCATCCATATGTATAGCCATGACAAGACAATAATGAGTCATCTTTACATCAATCCAACTATGCATCATATATCAATGACAACTCATTGATCCATCTTCATCTATACATACGACTATGACTCTTGTTGGCATCAATCCATTGACATCAAGGTCAATACATGATCCATCAATCACTACATCAATATACTATGACAAGACATTGTTCCTTTGACATCAATCCTTTGGCATCAATGACAACATGATCCAACAAAACATACCCACTAAGTAGGACCAAACATTGAAGGAAATCAGTTATATTAAGCACATTCCCTTAGGGCCCATTAGCCTTAAAACAATCAACATTAATGGATGAACTTTGTTCCACTCTTGTGTTTCGTCCTTAGAGGGGAAGCATGGTTTAGTGATCCATGCAGTGATCGTGGTCCAAAGTAAGGGTAACCCTATGGGCGCTAACATGTCTTAAGGCCAATATATTGATTTTTCACTCAAAATAGACTCGTATATTGGTCTATGAGACACAATGGATTGGCTTGTACTACTTGTGGTTGGTGCACCAAACACAGATCAAGAAGGGGTAAGATCATTTTTCCCATATAAATGCTTTTCTACTCTCTCAATAGAGATAAGGATGTTTGGAATCTTGAAAACACATCTCTAACTTACCAAGGTGTACCAAATCAAGTACACATGCCGCAAGTGTATCCAAGGTAAGAAGACAATGTCTAATTGAAGAACCCAAAAGGTATAAATGAGACCCAAGAATGATCTACAAAAAGAGACCAAGAGAACCTTACCTAGGCACTAGAAATCAAATGGGGAAAACACATTCTTACAGTTAGGGATAAGCAAGGGGCTAACCAAGAAAATACTACTAATGCAAGTAATATATCTCAAGAAGATGAGAGACTTAACGGTCGTCTTTACTTGCAAGGACGTGCAAGAGACGTGATTTTTTTGTCACACTTTAATACTTAATGCAACAATAATTTTAATATTATTAATGATAATATTACTTGACACAAAATCAATATTATTTAACACTAACAATTGTCACCCCAACCTTGAAACCAAAGGGATTGGCACTTTGAATATTGAGCACCTACCCCCCTAAGTCTTTTACTCAACCATTCCAAGTGTGGAGGATTCCTCAGTGCTTGTTTTCTCTTATAAAAGTGAACTCACCAACCTCCTTGGCCTCCATTATTGTTCATGTGTTCTTGAAATAAGCTATCTAGATCATAATTTTTTAGGACTTCAATACATACGCAAATTTATTTAGTCAACACAACACAAGTGACCCCATATTTATATGTTACTCTATGAATAGATTATGATATCTCCTTGGATCAACTGAATTGCAAGGAATATTTAGAGGCATTCACCTCCCTAATGTAGAATAGTTGCTTAATATATAATAGGTAGATCATTATGCTCTCACCACATAGTTCACATAGTTTTATCAAGGGAAGAATGCAATGATTGATATCTTCAATAGAAAAGTTGGGAGTAGTGGCCACTAAAGAAAAAACAAACCCTTATCATTTTGAAAGATTAGTTCTTCGATTGGCTTGTTAAAATATGGAAAGTTATTCAACCAAGTCAATTTCTTAGTTACTTCAACATTCCCTTTGGAATTTTTTTCTTCAATATCACTATAGGGTGAATCACCATAGTGGATAGAATCTTGGGAATGGTACATATATATCACTCTTACCCATTTCCTTCTTTAATGGGTTATGAAAATTTAGAGATGCTCCTTTAGCAATTTTTGGGTGAAACAAGTGACAAAGAGAGGTATGCTACCAATATCACAAGACATATCTAAAACACCTAAAGGGTTGGATGGCCTAGTTTGATGGATATACTAGCTGAAGGAGAATTGTTGGAAGCTAGGTAAGTTGTAAAAGTTATGAATGGGAAGGTTACATAACAAGGTCTCGTTCATCATCACTTAGAAACCATTTGTATTTACGGTGACATCAAAGCTCTTTTTCTATGTGATGTAGTTGGTAAAGTCGATGCTTTGACATTTTGAATTACTCATTCTAAAGAGGATTCAACAAGAATGCAACTATAATGTTTCGGGAGCTATTTTGGGACTTCGATGATACAAGGAGCGAATGGAATTCGATGACAAGGTATGTATGGAACTTTCTCTTCGAGGTAGAATAATTGATTTGACTCTTTGTTTTACAAGAGAACAAGTAGCTAAGAAGACTTTCCACACCTAGAAAGCATTGTGGGATAAAGAGATGGAAAAAAGATGAGTTGAAAAGGTATTAATCATTCAAAAAGATTGTCCATAAATATTCTTTTTTGGAAATTTGCAAGGTTATTCTATAGTCTTGTCTACTCAATATTAGCTTGGCGGAGCTGAAAGTAGGCCTTATAATGAGCATGTTATGTATGACATTATTAAAAGACTAAAAATAATTCAATCAAAGCACCACCCATTTACAACAAAAGCAAGCCATAAAAAATGTTTCTAATTAAATAAAATAGAGATGCACTTAAAGACAAGCCATAAAAAAAAAGATGTTTCCAATTAAATAAAATAGAGATGCACTTAAAGTCTACAGCGGGTGGGTGTTCAACCAAATCTTCCCGATTAAAGATAGAGTTCACCACTTAGGTTTGATAAATGGTTATGTGATTTGATAGAAAAAAACAAACATGGACAGGGAGTGTAGAGTTTGTCAAGTGTGTTGGAAATGGGTTCCAAATCATTTTCTTTGCCACCCTCTTCATTGAAAAGAATTAATTTTGAGAGTCATTCTCTTGGCATAATCGACTCTGCTCCATGATATTCTCTTACTTGACATTGGTTGAAAGCAAATTGTGGACGAGAATATCCATGCAAAGGTTTGAAGACTCATTAATTTAATAGCATGCAAGGTTTGGACTTATCGTTTTTCACTTTTTGAATGATATATGAAGCAAAAAGTATATCCATAAGGGCCTGAATGCATATCTTATTATTTTATGCAGTAAAGACACAAGTTAAATTATGGATGCATACTTAGTATAGCTTGTAATGATGGAGGATGTAGTTCATTATTAGTCCTTGTAGAAGGTCAGGTCATTGCACCATTTGATTCATGGTTAAATGACTATTATTTTTACTGTTGAATTTAAATGTTTCTAAATGACTATTAGTTATACTGTTGATTTTAAATGTTGTGTTATACTGTTGATTTTAAATGTTTCTTTCCCATGTGGAACAGAAAGTCTCAATAATATTTTTGTTTTGGTTTTAATTAAAATAAATAAATAAGTTTTATTTTTTTTTGGATACTTTTGTTTTTTTTAATTAAAAAAAATAAAGTTTTTTCAATAATATTTTTGTTTTGTTTTAATTAAAATAAATAAATAAATTTTATTTTTAATACTTTATTTTAATTAAAATAAATAAATAAGCTTTATTTTTTAATAGTTTTGTTTTTTTAATTAAATAAGCTTTATTTTTTAATACTTTTGTTTTTTTTTAATTAAAATAAATAAAGCTTTTCTCAATAATATTTATAATAATTTATTTATTTTAATTAAAATAAATAATAATTTTTATTTTTAAATATTTTTGTTTTTATTAAAATAAATAAATAAGTTTTATCTTTTAATATTTTTATTTTTGTTTTAATTAAAATAAATAAATAAGGTTTATTTATTTTAAACATAATATTGTTTTTGTTTTAACTAAAATAAATAAATAAGCTTTATTTTTTAATATTTTTGTTCTTGTTTTAATTAAAATAAATAAATAAGTTTTATCTTTAATATTTTTATTTTAGGGGAGGCAGGTGCGGGAGGGGTGTTGTATATCCCTAGAGGAAAAATGATGCTAAACTACTTCTGGAATCTTGGTGTAACCACCAACAACATGGAAGAGGTCTACGCGATGTGTCAAGGAGTGCTCCTAGCTCAGGAATGAAACCTTAGCAACATCATCGTAATAGGGGACTCAAAAAACACAATTCGACACTTCGTCAAAGGGACTACCCCAAAGAAATCCAAGATGAAAAGAATCATAGAGAGGATCAAAGCACTCTTATCCTCATTTCAAACCTCCTTCTATCATGACCCCCACGCAAACAATAAAGAAGCGGATGAACAGGTGAACTTAGCAATTGGAAAAGCCCCGGGTCATATGGAAATGTTGGGGAGGCACCTTTTTTCATGCCCTCCCTAATGAAGCAACCCCCTCTCGCCGTAGCTCCACCTGGCCTCAATCTCCCCACGACGCAACAGCTAGAAGAGGCATCGAGTAAGCAGAACGTCATTTATGGGGAGGCGAAGTACTCCTGTATCACCTGGCTCATGGGAAGTTGCAAACAACAAGACAATAGCATGGATAATTTGGGACACCCTATGTTCCTCCTCCGTGGGAACTCGTCGTATCAGACCCTCCACGATCGCACAACAACCTTCAACATCAACTCTGTCATAACTCCACTTGAGGTGAGGGTAATCAATGGGAACTCCATCATGATCCATTGCAAGGGAAAGAAGGTAGTACATGCCACTCCAAAGCACGAAAGACATCCAATTCGTGAGATTGCACGGCAATGGTGGCATTCATGCATCACAGATTTAGCTTGTAGAGATAAATTGTAAGGCAATCTCTCGACTCACTGCCTCATCCAACCCCACTAGAATTCTGCAGATTGGAATGTCACAGGTAAAGAGGAAGTGCAGTTTCCAAGCAGTACAGGATTTAGCAATTGGACCAGAATAAGAGGGACAACTCTAGGCAAAGTTGTTAGCACCAACAACAAAGGAAGAATCAACAACAGAGAAAGAACACGCGAACTTGAAAGTGCCAGCAACAGAGGCAGCATAAGCGACAGAGGAAGAATCAAGCGTGATTGGGCTAGAGGTAAATTCCTATAAATCTCATTCAGTTTGTTTGAAGGAATAGCTCATCATTTAGCTCGTGAAAGACCGGAGGAAGAGCTGGTGGACGATAATTTCGCCACCACCCAAGAACTACCACTTCGTCTTGACTCCCACAGTTCCACTCTCACCTTCACGTTGGACACTCTAGCCCAACACCGCACATTAATAAATCAATTACATGATGAAGTAGAATTTCTCAGGCATCAAGGGGAGAACATGGAAGCAAAATTGGAAGCCAGACCACCAAATTCGCCAGCACAAAGTCAGAAGCAAATCATAACCCACGTTGCCTTACATGAACATGGCGCTAGAGACCCCTTCGGAGGAATACCAAGTATAAGAAGACCAGTAAGAAAGTCCTTAATTTTGTAAAAATGGCTTAATTAAACCTCTCGTTAGATAGTTTAAGGACAGAAATGAAAGATTTGTTTACAGTGAAGTAGAACTAAATCTAGACTCAGTTTTGTAAGCCTTTTTGTGGAAATTCTTATTGGTATCCCTTCCACCAACACCCTCATATGTATTATGTGACCTCGGTCGTGCCTTTTGTATATATAAAAATTTCAGTTTCTCTAAAAAAAAAAAAAAATTGCTTTAATTAAAATAAATAAATAAAGTTTATTTATTTTAAACATATCATTGGACTTCAACTTTCGCCTCTTATTGCCAAGGTGAGAGCTTGGTGCATTAAAATAAATAAATAAGCTTTATCTTTTAATATTTTTGTTTTTGTTTTAATTAAAATAAATAAATATGGTTTATTTATTTTAAACATATCATTGAAATTCAACTTTCACCTCTTATGGCCAAGGTGACGACTAAGTGCATTAAAATAAATAAATAAGCTTTATCTTTTAATACTTTTATTTTTGTTTTAATTAAAATAAATAAATAAGGTTTATTTATTTTAAACATATCATTGGACTTCAACTTACACCTCTTATTGCCAAGGTGACGCACACTACTCTGTCATGATCAAAAATCAAAGAATAAATATTCACAGCCAAATATTCACCGCCTTGGGTGTCTATTCACCGCCATGGTTGTCTATTCAAACCCTATCTATTCATCACCTTACACTCTCTATCTAGTCATTGTTGTATAGAGTGAGGCAATGTTGCAATTCTGCAATGTTCCACGCCAATGCTATCCTGCAAAGATTTCTTGTTTCATGTTAATTTTTCCTCGTTGTATGGAGAGAGACAATGTGAATTCCGCAATGTTTCACACCAATGTTATCTTACCAAGGTAATTCCTTTTTGCATGTTAATTTTTTCCTTTATATGTATTGTAGGTCTATTTTTTTCCAACATATAACATAATTTTATATGCATCACTACCTCAATTTGAGACTGGAATTGATTCTATCTTGTCTTCAAGAATTCATTCTTCCTTTTAAATAATTCTTAACTACATTGGCAGCCTTCACCTTTTCACCTTGCATATGTTCTACTACTTTTGAACAAAGTTGAATTCATTCTTCCTTTTAAATAGTTCTTAACTACATTGGCAACCTTCACCTCTTCACCTTGCATATGTTCTACTACTTTTGCACAAAGCTTGGCATGTAGCTCCTTAATATAGCATCCTTACCTTTGAACCAAAATCAAATTCTCCTACAACAATTTCTTCAATGAGTGGCTATGATTTCTTCAATGAGTGGCTATGGCGGAAATATTATGAAGCAACCTCGTCAACACCTCCTCCACCGTGAGCCTTGCATCCTTCCCAAGTTTCTCCATATCATCTAGAGGCCATCCTCTTCTTTCCCTCTTTAACTACATATCAAACCCTGTGTGAGTGCATAATCATTTAAAACAATTATTAAGATAATTTCATCAACTATTCACACTTCGAAATGTTCATTATTTTATGAAGTTATGTTAGTTTTTCCATGATTTGAAAGGCCAGTAAGGGCGAGGATTTTTTGTGCGAATTGTTCAATTTTGATGATTAACGCCTACTCTAATATTGATTATGTAGTTTTTCCTATGGCATCTAAAAAAACATAACTTCCTTGTCCATCTTCCTATTTGATGCATTCTCGAATTCATTTGAGCATTATTGATCGCCAATTTATAAAACATATTAGTATCTATTAAAATTAATCCAGTTGCAAGATCCATTCTTCGGGAGGATGGCAAAGAGCCTAGTTGAGATCTAGGTCCCCAGTACACTCCTGGGGTTCTTGATATGGGACCAAGCAGTTAGAGCCATGGAAAAAGACCCTAGTGAGGGCTCGCAATGTATTGTTGGGGTTCTTGATCAAGGACCAAGCAGTTTGATGGTATAAGTCCCTAGATGTGTTATAGGGCCCCTGGATGTGTTCCAAGGAATCCTTGCTTGGTGCTTGGATTGATCCTTGGTTGTGTACCTTGGTGGATAAGACCCTAGTTATGATCTAGAGCCCCCATATGCGTTCTAAGATATCATGGTCTAGGACCAGGTAGTTTCTTGGTTAAGTACCAAGCCGAGATTATGTGTGATCTTCTTCTCTCTCGGGATGATCCATGAGACCTAGGAGAAGTTAAGAAGAAGGACATGATCACATCATCGACCTTCCTCTTATGTTGGGATGATAAAAGCTTATAATTTATATCATGAGACTCATGCAGACATTCTGCCATTGAATAAGAACCCCCTTTTGACTTTGTCTTATTACTTTTGCAACCCCTTGCTTGAGTTACGTCCCCCTTATTTTTTTGTGTGAATTTTTTGGTTTGGTTCTTTGATTCTTCCTAAAGAAAGCTAGTCGCCTTGACTTTGGATCCCCTCTCCTTGACTTGTTGACTTTTCTAATTTAACATGTTTAAATGTTTAATTTGTTAGGGTTTATTATAACCCTAAAATTTAGGGCTAAATTGCTAACCCTAACCTACCTACCAATCTATAATTAAAGAGACTTCTCTCTCACTAGACACACACACTCATTTCTTCCTCCTAGCGAATTTTTGGTCTGAGGTTTGTTACGACTCCTTTTTGTTTAGATTGGTGAAGTGGTGCGGCTCTCTCTAGGACAATTTTCTTGCTTGGTGTAGCCATCATGGGCTTACCCTTTGTTGATTGAAGGTATGGTTATGTTGGACGGTGTCTCCCTTATTGTTTGATGGTGTCATCCCTTGCTGCCTATTGTTTAATGGTGTCATCTCTTGCTTCCCTTATTGTTTGATGGTGTCGTCCCTTGTTTCCCTTGTTGTTTGATGGTGTCGCCCCTGTTGTCCTCATTTTTGTTGGTGTTTGTTGTTGTCGTCCTCATCTCTGCTAGTGCAACCCTGTGTGTGATACAGTTGTCTCCTTGTTGGTGCCACCTATGTATGTTGCCTTACCTTGCAGCCCTACTACCCTGAATAGGGTTTGATAAGGCAGCCCTAGAAATGCTAGCTATTGTTGTAGCAGTTTTTTGTTTTTTGGACTGAAGTTTTAAGGTTGTTTGAGGTCTCCTTTCAGTCCTTAGGTTGGACACTACTGTGTTTTTTTTAGCCCTATTGCTTGATGTTAGCCTGGCATATTAATTCTCAGCCAGTTGATCAGTTTTCTAGTACACTACCCTAAAAGGTTCTTCTTGGAAAATTGTTCAAAGGATCATGATGAGATCTACCCTGAGGGTTTGATCCATGACCCTTAAAAAAAAAATCTAAGCATATAGAAAAGAGGATAACAGCAAGCACATCAGGTAAATATGTTCTTTGTTTTGCTAAGGTAATACTCAGATCTATTATATGATTTGTGTTGTTAGTTTTTACATAAGAATTTTTGAATATATTGTTGATCCAAATTTACAGTAGCAAATAAAGTTAAAATTATTTATGTTCCTAACTACTCTATATTTTGCCCTTAAATTGTAACATGGTATCAGAGCTTAGGGCATGAAAAGATCTCAATCGTGGCATAATTTTGAGCCTGCGTAGATCCACACTTAAGGGTTTTTTTTGTAGATCAGCAGTAAGCTTGTTTTATATCAAATATTTTTTCAGTATGGATTCATCTTCAGTCAAAGCAGAAGACATGCTTGAAGGGGCTTCAAACTTCAATGCCTGGAAGGCTAGGGTATTTAATATCCTAGAATAAGATGACTTGGATGAGCTGGTTACTAGGGTGATGGAAGAACCTACTTCAAATGCAGGAAGAGAAGCCTATAAGAAGAAGCAAGCCAAATCCAAGAGGGTCATTTTTTACTCAGTTAAAGACAACATGATGCCTCTTATTGCTCATCTAAGGACAACTAAGGAATGAATTGATGCCCTAGCAAATCTATATGAAAATAAGGCCCCAAATTAGAAGAGGACTTTGAAGAAACAACTATGTACATTAAGTATGGGAAAGGATGAAACCATATCTGCCTTCTTTTCCAAAATTTCCCAAACAAGATATCATCTTGCAGCGATTGGAGTTGCAATAGATGATGATGACCTTGTACAAACAGTAGTAGATGGTCTTCCTGAACCATGGGAGACATTTCTCTCATCAATCAATGGAAGAGAAGTTCAACCCAACTTTGATAGATTATGGCATGATTTCTTGGAAGAAGACGGTAGACTTAAAAGAAGAAATGAACCCTCAACGTTAAAAGACCATGCTCTTTCAGTCAAAGACAAGAAATGGAAGAGGTTTCCTCAGCACAAAAGAAAAGGTAAGAAACCTCAAGGTAAGAACTCTCGTTCTCACTCTCATTTATATAAAGTAAGATTCTTTAACAGTAACAAGCTAGGTCATTATGAAAAAGACTACATGAACCCTCCTTCACAGCAGAAACAGAAAGGCAGGTTCCATGCTTCAGTTGCAACTGAGGAAGAAGATCCTCAAAGAAAAAGAACCAGAGCTGCTACTAAAGAACAAGAACAATGTAGAGAAAGTTGTCTTGTTTCACCTCTCTCCGGTGTTGTCACCAAATCAGAAGAAATTTGGTTAGGGACAGCGGGGCCTCCAAGCACATAACATGATTCAAACAGAACCTTGTGAAATATCGAGATAAGAAGTTCAATGTGAAGGTAGAATTGGGTGATGATGGAACTTGTGCCATCAAAGTAATTGGATCAACGTCTTTTTTAGCTTCAGTTGAGAAATGTATTTCATAATGAAGAAATTATTTATGTTCCTGGATTAAAGAAAAATCTTATCTCATATGCAGTTCTAGAAAGTAAAGGGTACTCAGTAGCCTTCTCCAAAGGAAAGGCTCTTATGTGGCCCTCAAATGAAAGTATGAACTCAGCCATGACAATCAGAGCTCAAGAATGTGGACTTTACAAAGTCATTGGTCAAGTTATTCAAGCATTATTCAAGCATTAGCTCATGAGATGATCAACCCATGTGCACTATGGCACAGAAGATTTGGACATCTCAACTATAATGCTCTCCCAGGTTTGAAAAAGATGGTAACAGGTATGCCAGTTTTTTTTTTTTTTTTGAGCATGATAGTATTTGTAAAGGTTGTTTTCTTGGAAAAACTACAAAGAAATCTTACCCTCACAGTAATAGGAAAACTAATGGTATCTTAGATCTTATTCATTTTGATCTATGTGGACCTATGACTGGTCCATCCATGAATGGTTGTCTTTATTATATCATTTTTATTGATGAATGTTCTCGTAAGACATGGATTTATTTTTTGAAAACTAAAGATGAATCTTTTAGTAAATTTCAAGATTTCAAGAATCTTGTTGAGAATCAGACAAGTAGACATATCCGTGTTTTCAAAACAGACAATGGAAAATAGTTTGACTCCCAAAAGTATGATGATCTATGTTGGGCTTCTGGGATTAAGAGGGAGTTGATCATGCCTTATAATCCCCAACGGCATGGGGTTGCAGAAAGAAAGAACAGGACAATTTGTGAAGCAGTCAAAGCTATGATATATGATCAGAATCTTCCATTGTCTCTTTGGGCCGAAGTTGCAAGTACAACAGTCTATATTCAGAACAGGTGTCCTCATAAAGCCCTACAAGAGAAAAATCCAAAATAAGTCTTCATCGGTAAGAAGCCTTCAGTTGATCATTTGAGAATTTTTGGTAGTCCTGTCTACATTCATGTACCAAAAGAAAAGAGGACTAAGCTAGATCCCTATGGAAAGAAAGACACTTTTGTGGGGTACAGTGAAACCTCAAAAGCATATCAAATCTATGTACCAAGGAAAAAGTACATAGAGGTCAATAGAGATATGACCTTCCATGAGAAAGTCGCCTTTCATCATTCCAGAGAACTTCCATGTGATACAGAGCAGAAGGAATCTCCATCTCCAGAAGCTACAGATTCACAACTTTCAGATGAGCAGAGGGAGGAGGACAAAGAGCCTTCAGTAGATCCCATAAGGGATTATGGAGTTTCCCCTAGAGAAACCTCTTGTCAAAAGGAAGCCAGCATGGTGCCGTGAAATTTTAAAGGAAGTAGAAAAGCATGTAGCACCTAAAGGTACTTTCAGAGAAAGCAAGAAGCCAAATAAATACTCATGTTTGATAGCTCAATTGAATCTTGTGATTGACTCGGAACCTTCCATCTTTGATGAGGTTGCCAAACATAAAGTGTGGAAGCATGCCATGATAGAAGAGTATGAGTCAATATTGAAGAATAGTGTATGGGAAGTGGTCCCAAGACCTCAAGGAAAATCAGTAGTAACCTCTAAATGGATTTACAAAATAAAGCATGCAGCAGATGGCAGTGTTGAAAAATTCAAAGCTAGATTTGTGGCATGTGGCTTCTCTCAAAAAGAAGGAAATGATTATGATGAGATCTTTTCTCATGTTGCCAGGTATACCTCTATCAGAATCATCATCTCTCTTACTTCAATTTTTAATTGGAAACTTCACCAAATGGATGTTAATATTGTCCTTCTTAATGGTGAAGTTGAGCAAGAGGTTTATATCGAGCAGCTTGAGGGTTTTGTGATCCATGGGAAAGAATCTCATGTCTTCAAACTCAAGAAAGCCTTGTAGGGAATGAAACAGATTTCGAGAACTTGGTATGGAAGAATTGATGGTTTTATTCAAAGTCTTGGGTTCTCCAAGAGTCTAGCAGACCCTAATATTTATATAAATATTGTGAGAGACCAAGAATGATCAGGTTTGAAAAATGTTTGGCTCCTCTTCTTGTTACTATGCTTCTTCTTTTCACTTTTTTTCTCTTAAAGTTTTCTCGCTTAAAAACCCTTAGAACTCCCCCTTCCTTAGTTCTCACTTTATTTTACCTTATCTATATATTATTATTATATTAATAATAACTATTATTAATACCATTACCATTAGCTACTAAGCTACTATATCCCTTAGGTCTCCCTTAAAAAAACCCTTATTGTTAATTAGGTTAGACTACTCAACCTTGGTTCCTTTCTTTGTTTCTTAGGTTAAAAAAAATATAGTTTATTAACTACATAGTATTAACTAGAAAAAGTATTTTAATAATAACACTATTATACTATCACTAACTATGCATAGTTCCTTAAACAATAGGTTTATAATCTTTTCTTTTAAACTTAGATTACTATTTAAATACCGTAAATAATTAATAACCAATAATATCATAATAAACAACTTATTAATCATAATAATAATATTACTATGATACGATTACTAACTATGCTTAATTAATAAATAATAAAATGAAATAACACAATAAAAAACTAATTATACTATCTTTTAGAGCTGACATGACAACATTAACACTAACCCTAAATCCTTGAGCATCGTTAGTACTTATTGTGCATATCTGCAACCCTTTACCTTTGACTCATTGTCCTAAAGATGGATCTTGGTATTGGATTTGAAACGTCGATAGAAATAACTCCTATTGTGGCGAATCCGGAAGAATTTGTTCAAATTTCACACCACGGGAATCTTAAAACAAATAATCATCTTGTTATCTTGGTTGTATATGTGGATGATGTGTTCCTTACAAGAGAGGAACATATGATAGCTCATACTAAGAGGGAGCTATCAACAGAGTTTGAAATGAAGGACTTGGGTCTTATGCATTACTTTCTTGGATTAGAGGTGTGGCAGAAACATGGTGATATTCTTCTCTCACAAAGTAAGTATGCAGTTGATGTGCTTCTCAGATTTGGGATGATGGACTGTAAGTCCATGACCACACTTATTATTTATAACATGAAGAAGTTACATGATCAAGCTACAGGTTCAAATCCAAAAGACCCTACAGTATATCATATTATTGGGTTCTTGATGTATCTAGTACACACCAGACCGAACATTTGGTACGCAGTGAATGCCCTTATCCAATTCATGTGTGAGCCGAAACACATTCATATGGTTGTTGCTAAGCATATTCTCATATATGTTTGAGGGACTGTAGCCTATGGGCTCGGATACACTTCCAATGGAGGTGTAATGCTTCATGGATATACAGATTCAAATTGGATGGGTAGTATAATGGACCGAAAGAGCACTTCTAGATATTGTTTCAGTTTGGGTTCAGCTATGATCTCTTGGTCTAGCAGGAAGCAAGGCATCATAGCCCAAAGCACTATAGAGGCAGAATACATTGTTGCAAGTGTTGCTAGTAGAGAAGCAGTGTGGCTCAGAAAGCTACTCTCATATTTGTTCAGTGTTGAGCTGGAACCCATAGTAATTCATTGTAATAACCATAGTTGTATAAAGCTCTCCGAGAATCATGTGTTTCATGACAGATAGAAACACATTGAGATGAGATATCACTATGTTCGGGACATGGTGCAGGAGAACATTTTCAGTATTCAGTATGTTCCAACGGCAGAACAAACTGCAGATATTTTGACCAAGCCCATGTCATTGACAAAGTTTGTGTACTTTTGAGACAAGCTTGGTGTTGTTGAGAATGCCTCTCTTGCTGAGAGGGAGTGTTAAAATTAATGCAGTTGCAAGAGCCATTCTCTGGGAGGATGGAAAAGACCCTAGCTGAGATCTAGGGCCCCCAGTACACTCCTAGGGTTCTTGTTCTGGGACTAAGCAGTTAGAGCCATGGAAAAAGACCCTAGTGAGGGCCCCCAGTGTATTGTTGGGGCTCTTAGTCAAGGACCAATAAGTTAGAGCCATGGAAAAAGACCCTAGTGAGGTCCCCCAATGTATTTATGGGGTTCTTCGTCAAGGACCAAGCAATTTGATGGTATAAGTCCCTAGATGTGTTCTAGGGCCCCTGGATGTGTTCCAAGGAATCATTGCTCGATGTTTGGATTGATCCTTGGTTGTGTACCTTGGTGGATAAGACCCTTGTTGTGATCTAGGGCCCCCAGATGTGTTCTGGGGTATCTTAGTCTGGGACTAGACAGATTCTTGGTTAAGTACCAAGCCGAGATGATGTTTGATCTTCTTCTCTCCTGGGATGGTCCATGAGACCTAGGACATGATCACATCATCGACCTTCCTCTTATGTTGGGACGACAAAAGCTTATAAGTTATATCATGAGACTCATGTGGACATTCTGCCATTGAAGAAGAACCCCCCTTTGACTTTGTCTTATTACTTTTGCAACCCCTTGCTTGAGTTACGTCCCCCTTATTTTTTTGTGTGAATTTTTTGGTTTGGTTCTTTGCTTCTTCCTAAAGAAATCTATCCTCCTTGACTTTGGATCCCCTCTCCTTGACTTTTTGACTTTTCTAATTTAACAATTAATATTCTATGTTATAAAATATTAATTGTTTAAATGTTTAATTTGTTAGGGTTTATTCTAACCCTAAAAGTTAGGGCTAAATTGTTAACCCTAACCTACCTACCAATCTATAAATAAAGAGACTTATCTCTCGCTAGACACACACACTCATTTCTTCCTCCTGGCTAAGTTTTGGTCTGAGGTTTTTTGTGGCTCCTTTTTGTTGAGATTGGTGAAGTGTTGTGGCTCTCTCTAGGATAGTTTTCTTGCTTGGTGTAGCCTTCGTGAGCTTACCCTCTGTCGATTGAAGGTATGGTTTTGTTGGATGGTGCCACCCTAGTTGTTTGATGGTTGTGTCCATTGCTTCCTAATGTTTGATGGTGTCGTCCCTTCCTTCCCTTATTGTTTGATGGTGTCATCCCTTGTTGTGCTTCATGTTTAATGGTGCTTCCCCTGCTGTCTTAATTTTTGCTGGTGTTTGTTGATGATGTCCTCATCTCTGCTAGTGCAGCCTTGTGTATGCTATTGTTGTCTCCTTGTTGGTGCCACCTGTGTGTGTTGCCTTACCTTGCAGCCCTACTACCCTGGACATGGTTTGATAAGGAAGCCCTAGAAATGCTAGCTATCGTCGTAGTAGTTTTGTATTTTTTGGACTGAAGTTTTAGGGTTGTTTCAGGTCTCCTTTCAATCCTTAGGTTGGACACTAGTGTTTTGTTTTTAGCCCTATTGCTTGATGTTAGCATGGCATCTTAATTCTCGGCCAGTTGGTCAGTTTTTTGGTACACTAACCTAGAAGGTTCTTCTTGGAAAATTGTTCAAAGGATCGTGATGAGATCTACCCTGAGGGTTTGATCCATGACCCTTAAAGCATTTTTTCCAAGCATACAGAAAAAAGGATAACAACAAGCACATCGGGTAAATATGTTCTTTGTTTTGCTAAGGTAATAGTCAGATCTATTACATAATTTCTGTTATTAGTTTTTACATCAAATTTTTTTAATATGTTGTTGATCCAAAATTACAATAGCAAATAAAGTTAAAATTATTTATGTTCCTAACTAGTCTATATTTTGCCCTTAAATTCTAGCAGTATCATTACTTCATAGTATATATCATTACTTCATAGTATAAGGAGAATTTATATGGCTTAGTTTCTAGCTACTTCTTTTGAAATTGGATACACTAACTTTAACATGAATTAAAATCATTTACTTCTTGCATATAATCCACATCCACCAAACACTATCACTAGACTATTTTCTGCCAAAAAATTCTTCTTTAAATCTGTAATTAGAGTCGCGTAATCAGCGAACACTTGCTCAGAAGTGGATAGCCAAATGTGACTGTATTGACTATGGGATTCAATGGGTTACCTATTAATTTTGTTGCTATTCCCCATAATACTGATGGGGAATAAAAATAGGAAACAAAACGATGGTTTAAAATTAGAGGAAGCAACTAAAACAAATTAAAAAATAAAATATAAACTTAACTATAATTTAAAATCGGAGAACCTGCCTGAAACAAATTAAATTGAACCAAAACGTTCTTAAGAGAATTGAAAGATAATACTCGGTGCCTTTGCACTGTCCATCCCAAAATGAAATTTATGATCGGTGCCTTTGCACTGTCCATCCCAAAATAAAATTTATGATCGGTGCCTTTGCACTGTCCATCCCAACCCGATTAAGCCATGACATCTTCTTGATAACCAAGCACGATTGTTCAAAGAAAATGGAATAAATGTTTTACAAAAAAAAAACTTACACCAAATATAGCCAAATATAGCCAGGGCGTCGGCATCTTACACCATTTGTCTATTCAGGGAATGCATATTTATATCAATTTCTGGGCTCACTACTTGTCTAAAATAAAGTACTGTACATTTTTTTATCCCCGTTTTCTAGGGATAGCTAGGAGATCATGTCTCGAGGCCCACAGGTCGTAGACATGGAGTACCGAGAGAAGGATTGACCTGAGCATGGCCTTGGAGGGCCCATCCTTCTTCTTCTTCGCCAGATTTGTCCTGTCAGCAGCAGCAGCTTCCATCACCATCGGCTTGGACTTGCATCAGAGAAGACTCTTGCTCCATGAGGTAATTGGTCCATATATCATGGTATGTGTCATGTTTGATCATTATAACTTTCTTATATATGCATCAGGTTCCTTACATTTCTAACGACTGCTTGGATCTTACACTAACCCACTTGACCATTGTTGGGGGGATTAACGGGATGTCCTAGCAAGTTGATATCCATGG
>SNQJ01S0024078.1:93982-112278 GCA_010110895.2 Picea sitchensis
TAGTAGGTCATTGCTATATGTCCCCATGCTTGAGAAATTGTTTTAGCCATTGATAAAGGAAGATATAGCCTAGCCATTGCTACACTTATCTCCCTTTTTCTGAGTTAGCATTAAAGTATAGGTTGAAGAGAGGAGACATCCTAGGCCTAGTTAAATCTACACCTAGGGTTTTAACCTTTTAGGGTTTGAAAAGCCTTGCCCCTGCAACACTTTTCTCCCTTAGATTTGTGCTTTGAAGCTAGCCGTTTTGCCAAGTGTGTTTAGAGAAAGAGGAAGAAGCATGAGGTCTTACTTAAGCAACACCGGAATGAGCCTCCTTTCCTTAGGGTTTTGATTCTAGGGCCCTGCCATTGCAGCACCATAGAACCCTACCCTCCAGTCTTTAAATTTTAATCCTCCTGAGATCTTTTGCCCTTACTTTGACTCCATTTACCCTAAGGCATTGGTATTCTTTCCAACGTTGAGCTTGAAGTGTTCAAATTCATCTTTCAAAACTTTAATTTTTGAAACCCTAACTAACCCTAACGCCACTAACTAGGGTTGACGTCATACCTGATGCAGCAACCCTTCTAACTAAGTAATTAATGATGACGCCGGGCCTTTATTGAGTTATGTTTGATTGATAATACTGTTGGCTTGGTCATTTTGTGATAGATATTGATGAATTGGTGATTTTTCATTGGCTAATTAGTAAAACGTTGAAATCATCTTATCTGTTACTTTGTTTATTGAATGAAATCAGATAATTAAGAAGTACTAACCCTTTGAATTTATAACCTGCAAATATACATATAGTGTTGTTATTGTCTTGTTCCGAGCAGGTGTTCTCAACAGGGAATTCACTTCTTTATTGGTTGATTAGCCGGATTATCTGATACTGGTGGTAACCTGCGAGGAGGAATAACCTTAACTTTTGACCTTTTTACTCTTTGCCTCTTCAAACACCAGGTTACCGGGGACGTCTCCCCTGGGCTAACCTCCCTAAACATAAAGAGCCCCCCATCGAGGTGACATTGGGTGGGGAGGTTCCTGTTACGCCAGTTTGACCCTTATCCTTTAGCCTTGTAACCTAAAATACAAACTGCGCGATAACACATTCAATATTTGAAAGGACGAGGTGCATGCATCCACGAGTCCACCAATGTGCATTACCTCCACAGCAACGTGCATTACACTCCGATGCAATGCAGGTGCCAAGTATGGTAATTATTCCATTTTTGCTTCAGTTATTTGGTGTTTTCCAAGTTCTTGTAATCTTGATTTGATTTTGAAAAATATTTTAGGTTACAAATACTTGAATTGAAATTTGTTTCCTTTTATAATTGAATCATGAAGAATACATGTGGATAGAGGGATTGATGTCTTTCTTGTCATACAGATACTGCAATTCAGATGGAACCCACGCTGATGAACGTAAAACAAGATCAGAAAATTTCGATTATTCCATTCCACAAGCACTCCATTTAGCTCTTGGCCATCAGGTTGAAGCCAAATAACCTATTAAAAATATATTCTTCAGGTTGGAGTTGGAGTTGGTTTCCCGGGTGATTAATCAGTGAGTTCAAATACTATCCAAAATGTTACAATGCATTCCAATCAATGCATATTGCAGTTGTTTGACTTTGTTACTAATGCCAAAATGAGTGCAGTAAATGGAAGCCACTCATATCCTTATGTAAAAAAACTGAAATTGACTTTAACAAGCAAAACACCATTTTCTGAGAAATAGAAATTTTTTTTTTTTCTCAAAGGCATCAAGTTCCAAAGTCTACTGATGATGGAATAGTTGTTGGAAATGGTGATGCAAAGGAAGGCAAAATAGATTAGCAAACTAGGTTGTATATTATTTTATTGCTTTATTCTTTTGTGAGAGGGTGAAGTGATTTGGACCTGATGTCCCCTCTTGTTCTGAGGCTCTGAAGTATTGTGAATGTCTGAGTTGGCAGTGGATACAAAGAGAGTGTGAGGCCTAAATTTTGTTTTTTTAACGAGATTACCTCTTTTGTTGGAATGACGATGTTAGAGAAATGGCCATTCCACTCTTGCCTCATATTTATTGGGATTGAGGTCATTTAGCTAAAGCCACTCATGGTAACATGGAAATTTTGTTTAGATGGAATAGTGAAAAGAAAAAATGTTTACATTTTGGGACAAATTTATACAGTTCTCTGCTATTTGCCCATTAATGTTGCATTTGTACCTATTTTAGTACTTATGTCATCACTTTCAGATTATCAAAATTTTATTGAAATGGATATTCAAAATAAAACACAAAAATCATTATATAATCAAATTCTATAGATGGCTAAATGTGTAGACCTTTTACTTGGCATTTTATCATTGCATAGGGTATTTTAAGAGAAATTGCAACAAAGGAAAATAAACCCTCGGTAATTGTGACAACATTTTTTGATGTAGTTTTCAGCAGTTTAACATATTGTGTATGAATATTGTTGATTAAGCTGCACAGAAAATTCTTTGAAATCCCAGCAATTATGTGAACAACTAAGAAAATAGTGTGCACAGTCACAGCCCGGTCTCATGTCAACCCATGTTTTCATTTCAACAATGCTCCTGAAGGATCTCAAAGGTTTTAGAATTTCAAAGCTTCCATACGTCACATCCCAGTCCCATGCCAACCCATGTTTACGTTTCAACTAGTCTTCATTATTCGATTTGGTGACAGATAAAATTATGTAGATCCCCACAACATCCATGTTGACAGATAGAATAGGATTGGCAGCGAGGAACCACGTTTTATCTCAGCATGAATTAGATAAGCAACCTGGGGAAATATGTCTATGTGAGATGATTTAGATAAACAGAAACCCTAATTAATGTCTTTTAAACGGAAACCATCTCATCTAATTGTATTGGGAATGCATTAAACTCTCTTTTAAACTGGTTGGGAATGCATTAAACTTTGTTTTAAATCGGTGCTTGCATTCACTCACCATCACGTAGATTTCAATATTTGAAGGCATGTTGTACTCTGGTCTACAATCTGAAATTAAATGAAATCTATAAACTCTGCACACACATACAACAACTTTGCAATTTGCATAAAAGAGTGTCAATTGTTATAGAGAAGACAAACGTCTATAAATATTATCTTCAAACTTGTCGTTTTATTTTCAAATTAGTCAAACGGCAGGGACATTGCCACTGCAATGTCACTTGTTTTCAAAATAAGCTTAGAGAGAAAAGTGAAGAATATATATACCAAGTTTGTAAAGGGTATTTTTATATATCAGAGAAAAAAATATTTATGTGTTAATTGAGTTCAATAAGTCAAACCCCATACCAAAATCAAGTGGAAAACTTTATTTAATGGAAGCCAAAGTATGGGTATTTTTATATATCAGAGAAAAAATTGAGTTCAATAAGTCAAAACCCATACCAAAATCAAGTGGAAAGCTTTATTGGAAACCAAAGCATGGGTTATTTTATATATCAGAGAAAAAATTATTTATGTGTTAATTGAGTTCAATAAGTCAAACCCCATACCAAAATCAAGTGGAAAGCTTTAATGTAAGCCAAAGCATATCAAAGTATTATTTATGTGTTAATTGAGTTCAATAAGTCAAACCCCATACCAAAATCAAGTGGAAAGCTTTAATGTAAGCCAAAGCATGTCAAAGTATCATGAAGAGAAAAAAAGAATAAAAAAGAATATTGAAGCCTTTTATTTGTATTTGAGCACACAATTATCTTCACAAAAAAGCTATCTCATAATAAAATCAGTTTTATTTTTGGTTGTGTCCTTGATCCCCCTGAAATTGAATAAGAGGATCATAGGTACACCTTATGTTCTTGTGTGTCACTATCTATTTTTGGATGTTTGATGGTAGATATTCTATGGCTAGTGTTTGACACATGGTTACTTTAGTAAACAAAGACAAGTACACAAATTCAAAAATGCTTATGTGCTCATAAAGGGTAATGGCGCAATTGGGAAATAAAAGCATGTGATTGAGAGCAAATTGTTAATTGTTCATCTAGTCTTTTGAATCATCAATTGTTCATTGCACTGTCAAAATTAAAGGATATATCATTGAATGTTACAAAGGGAAAAGTTTCAAAGTCAATTGTGAATGTCATCATCAAGACCTCCCTGAAATTTGAATAAGGAGGTCAAGTCAAGTCATTGTAATCACATTGTAGGGTGCATGATTGGTTGTACTCAACATCCTAAGTGTAACATCAAATCAAGAGAGAGTGATATAAAGAAACAAGTGCAAGTGAGCGAGAACGATAACAAATAGGTAGAGGAAAGTGTTTACAGAACACCTCTCGAAAAATCAAAGAATTGCAAGAGTCCAACCATGTTTTGCAAAATCAAGTTAAAAAACTTTAGTGGATTAAGTCAAAAGCAAAACATAATTGATCACATGGTTGATACAATATAGTAAGCAAATGACCTTTGAGATCAAATAGATATAAAGGATTAATTTACTGATGCACTTCAGATAAAATTAAAAGAAAAAAATAATCAAATTGATGACATGATTGACGCAACATCTGCGGCATATAACCTCATACAAAAAGTTGATGCAAGTTGTGACACAAAAGATCTAATAGAGAAGATTGATGCAACATGTGCTACAGAAGAGCTTATCCAAATGGTTGATGCTACAGAAGAGCTTATCCAAATGGTTGATGCAGCGTGTGATACAAATGAGTTCATACAAAAGGTTGATGTGACTTATGACATACAGGGCATAATATAGACGGTTGATTTTACTTGTGATACAACATGACCTAATAATGGATACAAAAGTAACACGAGAGATGATTCCTTAACTAATCATGAGATGGAAACATACATTAGACCAATGAAGAAAAGTCTTGTTGAAGATAAGCCACCAGAAGGAGCACAGAATAAAAGCAGCAACAATGACAAATGTGAATTTGAAAATTCAAAAGAACATCTAGAATTACAAAATGATATTTCCAAGATGATTGTTAAACCTTGGGAAGAATTATCATTCAGCAAAAAACAACACGGCTTAAGACATGACAATAGCGACAACTTTCATATCTCAAATTACTCCAAACTAGTTCAGTTTGTAAGTGCATGACATCTTGAAGAAGTGAAGAATCTTGCTAATAAGTGTCAACATTGTCATAGAGTTGATCACTTGGAGACACAATGTTTTGATCTTCGTCCTTGTCTTCATTGTGGGAAGACAAAACATCTCTCAAAAAAGTGTCAAAAGAAGAAGGTTAAACAAACAATTCATTATGGTTGGATCAACTCTTAGAAATGGAATCAACAAGTAAAGAAGTTGCATCGGTGTTATCGTCTAGTCAAGACAAGTAAAGCCACCGCTGCATGGAAAAATAACAAAATCAAAAAGATTTGAAACAACTATTCCAAATGATTTTGGGCATGATCCAAGTCCAATTCTATATGTTCTCTAAATTTAAAACATGAATGAAAGATGGTACTCTACACGCCTCAAGGAGGGGAGCACACTGATGAAAAGGATACTCTCTACATCTTAAGGGGAGAGTGAATATGGTTAGTGGTAAACCAAAACCACCATATTGTTCAAGTATGAATGGAAGATGGTTAGTGGTCAACCAACAAAACCACCACATGAAGAATCCAAAGCTCAAGCTTGGATCCCTTCAACCATGAACCATTTAAGAACATTGAAGTTTGGATCCCTTCAACCATGAACCATTTAAGAACATTGAAGTTTGGGTTGGATCCCTTCAACCATGAACCATTTAAGAACATGGTTTGTATCCCTTCAAAAACTTCTCACCTTGCACCTGACAGGGGGGATATCAAATATCAATGATGATAGTTAGGCTTCAAGATTAGAAGTCCTATCTATTATTATAAAATCAATCAATCAACAGTTTGGGAATTTCAGCATATGATTAGTCTCCTCAAATCAAAGAATGGGAATGTTCAAACAAGTTGTTCGCTCCCGGATGAACTATTTGACATCGGATATTCGATTTTTCAGCATATCTTCATTGAAGCTAAATTAAGTAGGTTTCATATTAGAAGATGATACAGGTTATTGTTTTATTCTTGGTTAATTATTGAATAGTGATTGAGGGGGGAATGTTAAGGCCGAGTCCCTAGCCGATCACAAAGTTCGAGACCACATTAATATGAGTTTTAAACTTATCTGGCCAGTGAAGTATTGTCATGATCGATTGATGAGTTATCAATGAGATCTAGATCTAGATCTAGAAGTGATCCAATCTATGAGATCACTTGTGAAGCCACAAGCTCTCAAGACTACCAGAGCCCCCTTAAAACTAAAGAAACGATACCATGTTAAGAATTGGAGCACAAGCATAACAGTATTTCTAGTGATCTAAGATGAGCACTTTGAGGTCTCTACTAATGGAGGTGAAGAATTAATCCTAGGCATCAAACATCGAGAAAGGTGGTGATTGAAATTTGCAGAGAGAGTAAATGGATAATGAGAAAATTTGGGACCTCGTCAAGCTTCCAATAGGTCTCATTCTCCATAGTAAGATTACAAGAATGAGCATTAGAATCGAGAATACTTGATGCTTCAGCGTCTAGAATTGTTAACTTGGAGTAGAGCAAGTTGTGCCTTATCCAAGCAATAATAACTATTGAGCATTCCTTGATTCAAATCATTGAGCTTATGAGCATTTAATCTGCACAACCTAGCTCACATGCAGCAATTCCCGTGTACTTGTGTACTTTGTATTTAACATGACTAAAGGAGTTGATGTTTGGCTTCCATTTGTCAATGTCTTCTAGTGTCTCGCTTGTTTTCAACCAATAAGCAAGAATACTTGATGCTTCAGCGTCTAGAATTGTTAACTTGGAGTAGAGCAAGTTGTGCCTTATCCAAGCAATCATAACTATTGAGCATTCCTTGATCCAAATCATTGAGCTGATGAGCATTTAATCTGCACAACCTAGCTCACATGCAGCAATTCCCGTGTACTTGTGTACTTTGTATTTAACATGGCACAACCTAGCTCACATGCAGCAATTCCCGTGTACTTGTGTACTTTGTATTTAACATGACTAAAGGAGTTGATGTTTGGCTTCCATTTGTCAATGTCTTCTAGTGTCTCGCTTGTTTTCAACCAACAAATGTTCTTCTCCAATAAAAAAAAACACTTCAAAGACAATACCTGCAATTATGGTACCTTACACTTGCTATGGTATTTCCCACATGCTAATATTTCATTGCATGCATAATAGTTAACCATCCAGCATATGAATAACCAGAATGAGTTGAAAGGAAAAGCTGAGATTTGGAAATATCTAATCAGAAGTTACAAGCATAACACATTTCTCAATTACACCAAAGATTTTTACCATAAAGCATGACTGGCACAACCACAGCCTTTCGAACATTATGGAATCCAAAATATTGAAGCAAAAAATGTAAAACATGATGTTCAAATCCAAGCTGAGAAAATTACCATTCCAAATTCCAATTCAAACCACCTAAAGAAAAAATTTGCCTCGTTACAATATAAATTTGCAAACTGTATAATCAAGTTTTTATATGAGGGGTTAAAAAATAGTACTATAAACCTCCTGGAACAAGCAAGATATAATTTTATTCGAAAGAAACACAACCAACTTGATATAGATGCTTCTCTCTTCATGCCTATTTGGCTCTTCAGGACTATTTGGCCTTTGATCCAATCACTAAGTAATTAAAATTTGGCCTTGCCTTCTTCAATCCCAAATTGTGCTTTAGTCATACCCCCGTGACACTCACTGCCAGTGGTAGATGCTTGTGTTCTATTTATTTATTCAGATAACCAAACCTCATATAGTTCGAGTATGTGACCAGAACAGATTAAAACTTTAGCAAAATTGAACATGAACTAATTCCTTGAATAATATTTCATTGTAATAGCCATGTGGCTACACAGTCACTCTGTATTTGACAGCTGTAATAAGAAATCATAATTCTAGGGTCCTGACAATATATGCGTGAACAGAAGCCCAAAAAACAGTCGCAATATTTACCCATAAACTGCTTGAAAGAGTTCTACAAGTTTACAACCACCTTAATGAATACAATTTCAATCGATCTAAAATTACACATTTTACATACTGGGATAATTAAGTCTTTGACCAGAAATCACCAATAGCCTTGACAAATCCATTGTACACCTCTGATACTCCACAAATTAATCACAGTAAGCGGTAGACTTCTGTATTAACATACCCAAATTGCACTGATAATGTATGAATTACCAGTTTCACCTTTACTGATCATTTTCCAAAGAGTTGTATTTTAATGTTATTGTATGCAACTCTTTGTATGTCTCAAAACAATTTCGGGAAAGACCTACCAATGCTTGAAAGAGAGCAGGTAAGCCAGTTTCAAGACTCTTAAGAGATAAGTCTCTAGTTAATTTGCAAGAGTTTTTATGCTTGACTCCCTCTTCATGGACTCTCTTTTCTAAGAGAATAAGAGCATGTCTCCTTTCCATTGAAGGATCCTTATTATTTATCTCTGTTTGCACACCAGCATTCTCTTCAGAACTCCTATTTTCTGTTTGCCCACCAGCACTCTCTTCGGAACCCTTATTCTCTGGTGGATTCCTTAGTGCCCACTCATTAAAGGCTTTTCTTTTCCGTTCAAGTTCGGCTTGAGCATCCTCATAATTTTTCTTCTTCTTTAATTCCTCTTGTTGCTGTGTAAAAATCCTGTTAATAATAGCAGCAAAGCTCTTTAATCCTTGTAATGCTACAGCATATGGCAACTGATCCAACGTGCTATGCCATACTTGTAAAAGTTCATGTATGGGAGGGACAAAGGCTTTAGGAGGAGAAGACACTTTCTCCTTCAAATTGCTCTCTATAGGGATAAGGTTCAAGCGCAACCAATTATTCAATGCACCAATGTACTGTTTTTGATGTATGAACAGCTTCTCGGACTGTGCATGCCATTCATTGGCAACATTATACAGTTGGTACGTCCTATCATGATGCTGCTTGGTGGTTTCATCTGGAGCATTTGAATTATCAAATCTCAGGTCTTTAACAATTTCCTCCTGGCGACGATGGCAATCGTACATACTTTTCCACATTTTTTCCATCCTAAATAAGAAATGAACATTAGAAAAAAGGAAAAGACATTTGATAGCAATCCAGAGCATCTGAAGCTTCTCCAGTAGATAGTTGAAATATAATTAGATCAAACTGTGAAAAGGATATTAAAGATTTGCAGGTATGGTTTTCACTCCATATAAATTAATCATGTTTCTATATGCAAAGAAGGCAGTTAACTCAAACCACATTAGTACCATGAGATCTTTACCATGACTTCATAAAGCTGAATAGAAGAAAATTTCATCATAGAAAAAGGCTTTCTAAACACTGGATGCATCATATGAAACTTGTATACAATGAAATATCAGTAAATACTAAAACTCCATAGGATTGTCAACAAGCAATACACAACAGTTTGCACTGAAAATCAGATTGTGTCAACTACTTGAATAGGATTGCATAAAATTCCTATATAGTGCTTCTCACTAATTCATATTAGGTATTCATTTGCAATAATGCTAAGACATGAAGTACAAGATTCCATACCCTACAATGATTTAAACAACACAGTTTATGCAGATATCTGGAGCCGAAAATAACATTATAAATTTAACTATGAAGTGTATACTCAAAATATTGGAACAATTGATTCAGTTCAAGAAAATTAACATGTCTGCTACTTCTCACATGATTGATAACATCAAAGAAGAAACTATTTTTCAAATTTTAAATTGATCAAGCTTGCTGCTTTTGTATTAAATTATGCACACACAATATAAAGTTCCTGAGAGAAAGATCATGCTCAGAGGATCGCTTCCTGCTAGGATTAGAGATTTTCCTTAGCCACCTCCCACAGTTTCGATCTCTCTTAAATGGAAAACCTACCCCATCCGAAACCCATTGATAGGATTGCAGGCCTCCTTAAGATAGCTGCTTCATCCTCAACAGAAGCAGCAGATGCTCCTCCAGATGGCTCAAGAGTGCTTCTTCAGTCGTGCAGCTACTGCAGGAGTAACTTCTACCAGATTTCCTATCCTGTCAGAGACTGGAGCTACTCTTCATCCATCTGAGCCTGGTGCACTTCCAACAGGCTTGGCCATATCCTTCTAACAGGCCCAAACCCCTTCTCTCCAGACAACTTTTGGATTCTGAACATTAATACACTCTTTGATGCTACGATTTATTATTCTCTTGTGCACAGAATTGCAACTGCTGGAGAGTGCGATCTCTATGCATTATTTATCATGGATGTTCTGGTGGCTGCCATATATTTCGAGTTTGACAGTTTTTGTAGATGGTTTGGACTACCCACATCAACACCAAAAATAACCCAGTGTGAATGGACTATTGCTCAGAAGGATTATTGTTGATGGATGGACTTTGGAACCAATGCAAAGTCACAAATTCTTCTAATGAATGAAGCATAATGTCTGAAGCAGCGCTTGGTGAGACATCTTTTCCTTACTTTTTGTTTTCTTCTCTACACGAAATATCTTTCACAGTTTCATTATTCATAGACAACTGCTTTGACAGTTGTATCCTAAGTCACAAGGTATTTGATGAGATTCGAAACTCACCAAATCTCAAAAAAATTGAAATTCGTTAAGTTCGCTGAATTTCAAAGGCGAATCTCAAGACCAATTTCGCAAAAAAAATCACCATTTTAATCTTTAATATGTTTTTTTCATGGAAATATACATATTTAAAAACTGAATTATTTTTCTATGAAGGAACAAATTAAAGATTAAAATGGCAATTTTTTTGTTTTGTTAAATTGGACTTGAGATTTGCCTTTGAAATTCGGTGAACTTAACAAAATTTCAATTTTTTTGACATTATATATACATATATACCATACTCTTGCACGGGCCATCCTAGACCACTTACACACTCAGGGGTTCCACAAACTTAATCAAATTGCGGATCCAGGTACAGCTCTGATTCTCTTGAGCTGGAAGGAGAGCTCAAACTTCATTGGGACAACTATATTTTTTCCCTTCAGCAGGGTCACATTAAGCTCCTGGATAGGGATGATGAGCTGGTCTGGCAAAAAGCCCCACATGAGGTTTACTCCTCCAAATTGGGTTACATAGCACTTAGTGTCGACCTACTCCAAAGGGAACCGTGATGGTGGTGGAGCGGTCTTTGGAAGCTCAAAAACCTATTGAAAACAAAGATCTTCATGTGGTCTGCGCTGGTAAACAAAGTCCCGACCTGGGACAAGATGAGGAAGCGTCAAATCGAAGGGCCAGGCTGGTGCCCTCTTTGTAAAGGGGTCAATGAAACTATCGATCACATCCTCATCTTCTGCCCTTTCACTTTAAAAGTGTGGGGAGAAGCTGCCCTGCTCCTAAGACAGCACTGTGGGTGGAATGGGCCAACGCTAGATTCCACTTGGAAAAATTGGCTGCAAGATCCTACTCACAAGAACTTAAAAGCCCTGCCACTTTTAATAAGTTGGGGAGTCTGGCTTGCCAAGAACTCAGCCATTTTTCAGGATAAGGCCTTACTAGTCGAATTAGTAGCAGCCAAAAGTCTTTCAATTCTGGAACACTTTCCCCAGGAAAAGAATGTACACGGCATCCAAGCATCTCAGCCCGATCCCATAGACCCATCCGTTCCCTGGGCTTTCTTTCACGGAGCATCTCAAAATCTCCCAACTGTAGTTGTTGCTCCCAGACTTGCGCACCTCTAGCTGTAATTGTTGCCTTCTAGACTTGCGCACTTGCTAAGTGAGTGTGTGTAAATGAACTGGGCAACTGCCTATTTATACTAAACTTTCCAATTGACTGAGGTCGACTTCTCCTTCTAGATGTGTCTATTACTTTAATATTATTTCTCTTGAGACCGACTTCTCTCCTAGGGTTTTCTATCATCTGTTTAATGGTTCTCTTGCTTCCGGAATATTCTATTCTAAGTCAAATGTTACACATGGAGGTTAATACCTCTTACGGCTACCAAAACATCAACACTCCCTCTTATCTAGGGAGGTATTAACTAAGATGTTCTTCATGTAATGGTCTCAAACTCATCCATCCATCTCACATGGCATGGGAAAGACTCACATAGTCTTGCAGACCAGTCTATAGGTAGCTTCACCATAGCCACACGGGCTATCTCTTGAGTCTTGATCGCACAGATCATATCACGAGCATCACCATCATACTCACGCATTAGCCATCTAGCTGGAAACCACCTCCAACACTACTAGTTGGCACTCCAGGCTAGAAACACCTCCAATACTATTGGTTGGCCCTCCAGCTAGTAACCTTCGATGCTACTAATCGGCACTCTAACTGGGAATCACCTTCAACCACACAGGTTGGCTCTCTAGTTGGTAACCCCCCGACGCTACTAGTAGGCACTCCAACTAATTTGCACAACAGTGTAACATGCGTACAAGACTATTTCACTGGAGTAGCATCACAACAACGTACCAGACTATTTCACTGGAGTAGCATCACAACAACGTACCAGACTATTTCACTGGAGTAGTTAAATCTCTGTGTACAGACTATTTCACTGGAGTAATTAAATCTCTGTGTACAGACTATTTCACTGGAGTAGCAGTATCTCAACGTACCTGACTATTTCACTGGAGTAGCAGTATCTCAGCGTACCAGACTATTTCACTGGAGTAGCTATGCGTACCAGACTATTTCACTGGAGTAGCATCACAACAGCGTACCAGACTATTTCACTGGAGTAGCTATATCTCTGCATACCAGACTATTTTACTGGAGTAGCAGTGTCTGCATACCAGACTATTTCACTGGAGTAGCAGTTTCTCAGTGTACCAGACTATTTCACTAGAGTAGCTATGCATACCAGACTATTTCACCAGAACGGACTATTTCATTGGAGTAGCTATATCTCTGCGTACCAGACTATTTCACTAGAGTAGCAGTCTCTGCGTACCAGACTATTTCACTGGAGTAGTAGTATCTCGGCATACTAGACTATTTCATTGGAATAGCAGTCTATGCGTACCAGACTACTTCATTGGAGTAGCTATGCATACCACATCATACCCTATCACAAGGATATGTCCTTTCGGACCACACCAAGCTTGCCCCTGAAGTACTTGAACTTCACTCTCGTCAGATGCTTGGTCAACACATCTGATATCTATTCTTCGGTAGAAATATACTAGAGCTTCACTGCTCCCTTTTGTAGCATGTCTCGGATATAATGGTACTTGATCTCGATATGCTTGGACTTGTCATGAAACAGTGGTTTTTATGTCAGCTTTATGCAACTCTGGTTGTCACAAAAGATGCAAGTCTCCTTTAACTCGAGATCAAACAACCCTGCAAGTAACTTTCAAAGCCACACTACTTCGCTACAAGCTGAACACACTGCTATGTACTCTGCCTCGGCCATACTGAGTTCTACACGGTCTGCTTCTTGCTAAACCATGAGATTATCGCAGATCCCAAACTGAAGCAACATCCGAATGTACTCTTTAGATCCATGACACTACCGGCCCAATCTGCATCATCATAGCCTTGCAGGCTTATCTCATGATCTGAAACATATCCGAGACCATAATCAACTGTACCCCTTAGGTACCTCATTACATGTTTTGTTGCAACTAGGTGAACACGTCTCGGCTCAACCATATACTGACTCGAGGTGTTCACCGCAAAACATCTATCTAGTCTCGTGTTCGTTAAGTACATCAACGAACCTATTATATGTATGTACATGGTAGCATCTCGTGTTTGTTAAGTACATCAACGAACCTATTATATGTCTGTACATGGTAGCATCTCGTGTTCATTGGAGTAGCTATATCTCTACATACCAGACTATTTCACTGGAGTAGCAGTCTCTGTGTACCAGACTATTTCACTAAAGTAGCTATGCGTACCAGACTATTTCACTAGAGTAGCAGTCTCTGTGTACCAAACTATTTCACTGGAATAGCTATGCATACCACATCATACCCTATCACAAGGGTATGTCCTTTCGAACCACACCAAGCTTGTCCCTGAAGTACTCGAACTTCACTCTCGACAAAGGCTTGGTCAACACATCTGTTATCTGTTCTTCGGTAGCAATATACTAGAGTTTTACTGCTCCCTTCTGTACCATGTCTTGGATATAATGGTACTTGATCTCCATATGATTGGACTTGTCATAAAACACTGGGTTTTTTGTCAGCTTTATGCAACTCCGGTTGTCACAAAAGATGCAAGTGTCCTCTAACTCGAGATCAAACAGCCCTGCAAGTAACTTTCAAAGCCACACTGCTTCGCTACATGTTGAACACGCTACTATGTACTCGTACTGAGTGCCACACAGGTCTGCTTCTTGCTAAACCATGAGATCATCGTAGATCCCAAACTGAAGCAACATCCGGATGTACTCTTTCGATCCATGACACTACCGGCCCAATCTGCATCAGCATAGCCTTGCAGGATTATCTCATGATCTGAAACATATCTGAGGCCATAATCAATTGTACCCCTTAGGTACCTCATCACATGTTTTGTTGCAACTAGTTGAACACATCTCGGCTCAACCATACACTGACTCGAGGTGTTCACCGCAAAACATATATCTGGTCTCGTGTTCGTTAAGTACATCAACGAACCTATTATATGTATGTGCATGATGGCATCTACTGTCTATGAAGTTGTATCACTCAGTAACTTCAAATTCGTCACCATAGGTGTGGGCATGGCTTTGCACTCCAACATTCTGAATCTCTTCAGAATCTCTACAACATATTTTCCTTGACTAAGGAAAATCTCATCCAGCCCCTGCCATACCTCTAGACCCAAAAAGTAATGCATCATACCCAAGTCTTTCATCTCTAACTCTGCAGTAAGTTTCCTCTTACACTCTGCTATGAGCTTCTCGTCCCCTGTTAGAAACAAGTCATCCACATACAATACTAGTATCACCAGTCTACCATCCTCAACCTTGTAGTAAAGGTTGGAGTCTACTTTGCTCTTAGTAAAGCCCAAGCTCATCGGGAAACTATCAATCCTGTCGTACCATGCCCCGGGGGCTTGCTTTAATCCATATAAAGCTTTATTCAACTTGCATACATGAGACAGCTTGTCATGTGTCTCAAAACCTTGTGGTTGCTCCATATACACTTCCTCTTCAATCACACCATTCAGAAAAGTTCTTTTCACATCCATCTGATGTATCTTCCATTTCATTACAGCAGTTATCGCAAGGATGGTCCTATCGAAGTGTATCTTTCCACAGGAGCAAATGTCTCCTCATAGTTTATTCCTTCTTTCTGGGAGAATCCACGTGCCACAAATCTTGCCTTATATTTCTCAATGCTTCCATTTGTTGAATGCTTTATTTTGTAAATCCACTTTGAGCTTACCACCGACTTATCTCTCGGTCTTGGAATCACATCCCATGCATCATTCTTGATGATGGATTGATACTCCTCAATCATGGCATCCTTCCATTCTTTCTTATCTACAGCCTCTTCATAACAGGTAGGCTCTGCATCAATAATTGCACTAAGCAATGCCATGTAACTGGAATATGGTTTTGGCTTCTTGCTTTCTTTGAAAGTTCCATCTGGAGCACCATACGTTTGTCGGTACCACTTGGACCATCATTGAAGCATTTGCATGGTTAACATTTGTGCCATGTGATTACCCATCTGGCTTGGTCAGATCTTTTGAGGATATCTATTGGTTGACGGTGGGACCCAAGCCTCATAAAATTAAATTCTTATAGCAACTTTACGTAATCTCACTGTACATTGTCATTATCAGCGACATCAGCATTTAAATTATGTGGTTACTATCAGACAAAACGAAACCCTCTGAGGTCTTCTTAATGGATGATTGCATACCATATGTACCATAGTTGCAATTTCAATAAACACCTCTAGTTAACAATATGGATGAGTTGTTGGAGCCAATGGAAGTCCCTCTATTACAAGATCCCAACAACAACGACAGCAGGAACACAAGGTGGCTAGTCCATATTTATTCTAGGTTGTTCCTTGTTACGAACTAATTCAAAAATTTATTGGATATTCAACTACTAGTTATTGACTCTCTTTCTTGTTCTTGTACACTACGATGCAATGCAGGTGCCAAGTATGGTAATTATTCCATTTTTGCTTCAGTTATTTGGTGTTTTCCAAGTTCTTGTAATCTTGATTTGATTTTGAAAAATATTTTAAGTTACAAATACTTGAATTCAAATTTTTTTGCTTTTACAATTGAATCATGAAGAATACATGTGGATAGAGGGATTGATGTCTTTCTTGTCATACAGATACTGCAATTCAGATGGAACCCACGCTAATGAACGTAAAACAAGATCAGAAGATTTCGATTATTCCATTCCACAAGCACTCCATTTAGCTCTTGGCCATCAGGTTGAAGCCAAATAACCTATTAAAAATATATTCTTCAGGTTGGAGTTGGAGTTGGTTTCCCGGCTGATTAATCAATGAGTTCAAATACTATCCAAAATGTTACAATTGATTCTAATCAATGCATATTGCAGTGTTTGACTTTGTTACTAATGCCAAAATGAGTGCAGTAAATGGAAGCCAAAAATCAAAGAATTGCAAGAGTTCAACCATGAATTGCAAAATCAAGTTAAAAAACTTTAGTGGATTAAGTCAAAAGCAAAACATAATTGATCACATGGTTGATACAATATAGTAAGCAAATGACCTTTGAGATCAAATAGATATGAAGGATTAATAGATTGATACACTTCAAATAAAATTAAAAGAAAAACATAATCAAATTGATGACATGATTGACGCAACATCTGCGGCAAATAACCTCATACAAAGAGTTGATGCAAGTTGTGACACAAAAGCTCTAATAGAGAAGATTGATGCAACATGTGCTACAGAAGAGCTTATCCAAATGGTTGATGCAGTGTGATACAAATGAGTTCATACAAAAGGTTGATGTGACTTGACATATAGGGCATAATATAGATGGTTGATTTTACTTGTGATACGGCATGACCTAATAATGGATACAAAAGTAACACAAGAGATGATCATTCCTTAACTAATCATGAGATGGAAACATACATTAGACCAATGAAGAAAATTCTTGTTGAAGATAAGCCACCCGAAGGAGCACAGAATAAAAGCAGCAACGATGACAAATGTGAATTTGAAAATTCAAAAGAACATCTAGAATTACAAAATGATATTTCCAAGACGATTGTTAGACCTTGGGAAGAATTATCATTCAACAAAAAACAACACGGCTTAAGATAAGACAATAGCGACAACTTTCATATCTCAAATTACTCCAAACTAGTTCAGTTTGTAAGTGCATGACATCTTGAAGAAGTGAAGAATCTTGCTAATAAGTGTCAACATTGTCATAGAGTTGATCGCTTGGAGACACAATGTTTTGATCTTCGTCCTTGTCTTCATTGTGGGAAGACAAAACATCTCTCAAAAAAGTGTCAGAAGAAGAAGGTTAAACAAACAATTCACGATGGTTGGATCAACTCTTAGAAATGGAATCAACAAGTAAAGAAGTTGCATCGGTGTTATCGTCTAGTCAAGACAAGTAAAGCCACAGCTGCATGGAAAAATAACAAAAACAAAAAGATTTGAAACAACTATTCCAAATGATTTTGGGCATGATCCAAGTCCAATTCTATATGTTCTCTAAATTTAAAACATGAATGAAAGATGGTACTCTACACGCCTCAAGGAAGGGGAGCACATTGATGAAAAGGATCCTCTCTACACCTTAAGGGGAGAGTGAATATGGTTAGTGGTAAACCAAAACCACCATATTGTTCAAGTATGAATGGAAGATGGTTAGGGGTCAACCAACAAAACCACCACATGAACAATTCAAAGCTCAAGCTTGGATCCCTTCAACCATGAACCATTTAAGAACGTTGAAGCTTGGATCCCTTCAAAAAACTTCTCACCTTGCACTTGACAGGGGGGATATCAAATATCAATGATGATAGTTAGGCTTCAAGATTCGAAGTCCTATCAATTATAAAAATCAATCAATCAACATTTGGGAATTTCAACATAGCAACTAGTCTCCTCAAATCAAAAGAATGGGAATGTTCAGACATGGCAGTTGTTCACTCCCAGATGAACTATTTGACATCGAGATATTCGCGATTTTTCAAGCATTATCTTCATCGAAGCTCAATTAAGTAGTTCATATTGAAGATGATACCAGTTATTGTTTTGTTACTGGTACAATTATTCAGACTAGTGATTGAGGAGGGGAATGTTAAGACTATGAGTCCCTAGCCGATCACAAAGTTC
>SNQJ01S0024078.1:112288-124734 GCA_010110895.2 Picea sitchensis
TCTCAGTTGTCCAACATGCTTCTCTCTTCATGCCTATTTGGCTCTTCATGCCTATTTGGCCTTTGATCCAATCACTAAGTAATTAAAATTTGGCCTTGCCTTCTTCAATCCCAAATTGTGCTTTAGTCATACCCACGTGACACTCACTGCCAGTGGTAGATGCTTGTGTTCTATTTATTTATTCAGATATCCAAACCTCATATAGTTCGAGTACGTGACCAGAACAGATTAAAACTTTAGCAAAATTGAACATGAACTAATTCCTTGAATAATATTTCATTGTCATAGCCATGTGACTATACAGTCACTCTGTATTTGACAGCTGTCATAGCTTATCAGCAAGAGCATCAATTCTGCCATTAGACAGTTTTATCAGCATGAACATCAAATAAGAAATCATAATTCTAGGGTCCTGACAATATATGCATGAACAGAAGCCCAAAAAACAGTCGCAATATTTACCCATAAACTGCTTGAAAGAGTTCTACAAGTTTACAACCACCTTAATGAATACAATTTCAATCGATCTAAAATTACACATTTTACATACTGGGATACATAAGACTTTGACCAGAAATCACCAATAGCCTTGACAAATCCATTGTACACCTCTAGATACTCCACAAATTAATCACAGTAAGCGGTAGACTTCTGTATTAACATACCCAAATTGCACTGATAATGTATGAATTACCAGTTTCACCTTTACTGATCATTTTCCAAAGAGTTGTATTTTAATGTTATTGTATGCAACTCTTTGTATGTCTCAAAACAATTTCGGGAAAGACCTACCAATGCTTGAAAGAGAGCAGGTAAGCCAGTTTCAAGACTCTTAAGAGATAAGTCTCTAGTTAATYTGCARGAKTTTTTATGCTTGACTYCCTCTTCATGGACTCTCTTTTCTAAGAGAATAAGAGCATGTCTCCTTTCCATTGAAGGATCCTTATTATTTATCTCTGTTTGCACACCAGCATTCTCTTCAGAACTCCTATTTTCTGTTTGCCCACCAGCACTCTCTTCGGAACCCTTATTCTCTGGTGGATTCCTTAGTGCCCACTCATTAAAGGCTTTTCTTTTCCATTCAAGTTCGGCTTGAGCATCCTCATAATTTTTCTTCTGCTTTAATTCCTCTTGTTGCTGTGTAAAAATCCTGTTAATAATAGCAGCAAAGCTCTTTAATCCTTGTAATGCTACAGCATATGGCAACTGATCCAACGTGCTATGCCATACTTGTAAAAGTTCATGTATGGGAGGGGCAAAGGCTTTAGGAGGAGAGGACACTTTCTCCTTCAAATTGCTCTCTATAGGGATAAGGTTCAAGCACAACCAATTATTCAATGCACCAATGTACTGTTTTTGATGTATGAACAGCTTCTCGGACTGTGCATGCCATTCATTGGCAACATTATACAGTTGGTACGTCCTATCACGATGCTGCTTGGTGGTCTCATCTGGAGCATTTGAAGTATCAAATCTCAGATCTTTAACAATTTCCTCCTGGCGACGATGGCAATCGTACATACTTTTCCACATTTTTTCCATCCCAAACAAGAAATGAACATTAGAAAAAAGGGAAAGACATTTGATAGCAATCCAGAGTATCTGAAGCTTCTCCAGTAGATAGTTGAAATATAATTAGATCAAACTGTGAAAAGGATATTAAAGATTTGCAGGTATGGTTTTCGCTCCATATAAATTAATCATGTTTCTATATGCAAAGAAGACAGTTAACTCAAACCTAGGCTTGCAGCAGAAATTTTACCTTGAGTGAAATGTGGGGCCCAAGGAGAGAGGGCGCACCTCATGAAGGAGGCTACTAGTAGAGTGTGGGACCTTGTCCAAAGGGGGGCGCACCACTTAGTGGAGAGTGGGGTCCAGCCGCCCCAATCTCAGCCATTGAGGCCCAAGGCTGGGCACACATCTCAAGGCAAATGGAGGCTGGGATTAAGATAAAAGGAGAGGCTGAGGGTGGACTGGACACACATTCTCATTGTGCATGAGAGTTGAAGGAGGGTGCTACAGCTGGAGTGAGTGGCTGAGTTTTGCAGCTGAGTAACTGCAGAACAGGGCAGCCATCTTCAGGGCAACTTGAGCACTGAAGGAGCTGGGCAAAGGAAACAAATACAGTCTGAAATTTATGTGTGCAGTTGGGTCATACAACAGCCTTTTTGAGGACCGTACAAGCCTCACAGCAGACCATACAAGGCTGTACAGCACAGCAGCTTGGTGGCTGAGTTTTCTGGACTGTACATTAGTCAAGAGGGGCGCACTAGGAGGGGCATACAGCTGAGAAAAGGGGCAGCAACTGCTGAGGGAATTTCTGCACTGCATGAGGGAGTGTTGGAGGGCCGTACAGCTCCCAGAACACAGCCCAGAGTGCTATAAGAATATCTGTGTTGTTGTAATATTCCAGAAATGACTGTAATTTTGTTGCTGTTAAGAAGACTCAATAAAGGCCCTCCTTTGCTGGTTTTCCCCACACTGGGGTTTCCAGGGTTCATCTGGTATCCATGTGTATTTTGTGCTTAGTTTTGTGCATGCTTCTGCTGTTTAATTTCTGTTTTATAACTCAGCAGTAAATTAATTGCATAATTTCCAGATTTATATCAGCTAGGTAATTTCTGGGTTAACATAAATTATCAGCTTTAGTTTCTAGGCTGAGTTATCAGATTTCAACACTGTCTAAGCACAGTGTATACCATTATTTAGAACCGAAGACACCCTGGCCTCTAAGTGGTAGTTAATCTTTACCTAACCCAAACAATATGCTTTAGGTCTTACTTCTCGTAAATGGCCTTTTACACATATAATATCATAAGACCTGAAACTACAATTTTATTATACAATATAAAGTGAAAGATTGTATAATAAATAGCCCATTTACATAATTTAGTGACAAATTCTTGTGTCATAGCCAATTTACATAGATTTATGACAAAAATGTTGTGTCAAGAGTTCCAACATGCTTATGTTCAGCCCTGACGGTTAGCTTAAGCAGTCAAGAGCCAGACATGAGATCATAGTTTTCAAACTTGGAACCGGTCATCAACTCGGTCACCTATCAACTCGAACATCAACTCAGACTCGGATTGACTCAGACCAATCTGATTTCAATGACTAGGTTCACTAAAAAATACATTAAATAATTAAATTTTAATGAAAAAATCATTTTAAAGCTTTCAAACCATGATTCCAAACCATTAGAGACAAGATAAGCAAAGTTTGCTCATCTATATACTAAGTAAGGGTGTATATATCAAAATGGCACCGATTGCAATACATAGCAACAAAATATATACTCAATGAGGCTCTAAATGGCCTCTACAGTCCATAAAACATGCAACAACTACAAGCTACTAATCTACTACCTATCATTGATCAACATGATCAATCATCAAACTCATCACCACTACTAGAAATGGGATCATCAGCAGCAGCTATGCCAGCTACAAAATCATCCTTTGGCTCAAAGTCTTCAGATTCCTTGGATTCCTCAAGGACATCTTGATCAAGTAGGGGGGTGGGGGTGTATTTATAACTAGGTTGTAGGGTTTAGAGATTAGGGTTTCTATTTTTTTAATTAAAAGAAAGCACCAATTGCAATACATATCAGCAACAAAATACATACTCAATGAGGCTCTGAATGGCCTCTACAGTCCATAAAACATGCAACAACTACAAGCTACTAATCTACTACATATCATTGATCAACATGATCAATCATCAAACTCATCACCACTGCTAGAAATGGGATCATCATCAACAGCTATGCCAGCTACAAAATCACACTTTGGCTCAGAGTCTTCAAATTCCTTGGACTCCTCAAGGACATCTTGATCAAGTAGAGGGGGTGGGTTGTATTTATAACTAGGTTGTAGGGTTTAGAGATTAGGGTTTCTATTTTTTAATTAAAAGAAAGCTGATTTTTTTGTTTTAAGTTGCCCGTGTGAGTCCGGAATCAAACCAGCCAAGTAGGCACGGACTCAGCCGGTTTGGTACTGAACCAACCGAGTCGTTCTTCAACTCAGCCTGTTTGGTACCAAACCAATCACCGAGCCGAGTTGAAGACCAGTTTGACTCAGCCAGTGATCCGACCGACTGGTTTGAAATACTTGGGCCGAGTTTAAACACTATGCACGAGATCTCTCCTCCAAGTTGGGCAGGTCACGGGTTCAGGTCTCTTGATCCCTTCAAGGTTAGCTGCCTGGAACTTAGGCACTGATGGTTTACCCCGTTTACCATCCATGGATCACGGGGAATTACTAGGAGGGTTTTCCATGAGGTACTCCTTGGGAAAAAAAAGCATGCTTCCGTTCAGCAATTCATGTTTCTAGTGTTATATAGTGGTCAAATTGAAAGAAAAAAATACAAGGCTTAGACATGTTTTCCTTATTTTAGAAATCCACTTACAACTTACCCCTCAACAAGTTCCACGAGATTTGGATATAATTGTTCATCACGAAGCCTCTGTATTTCTGAAGATGTTGAGTCCATAGCTTGAAAGTCAACCATGTATCTTGTGTGGAGATACTTCACTGCAGCTTTAGTTTTTTCTAGTGCTTCTGAATTCCTCCCTCTCTTCTTTTGTTTATTCAGTGATGCAATCTTTTTCTGATACTCAATTTTCATAAGCTCACCTGCCTGCAAGCACAAAAATATAAGAGAAGGCCCATCAAGCATAATTTATTATAACATAAGTAAATAAGGTAAGTGAAATGATTCATGTAGTTTGGATCTAATGTATCTCATATTCTCTTCCATATTGATCATGTCTTACAAGGCTATGAGATATCCACTCTCCTCTCAATTTGTTTTGAAGCCATTACATTACCTCTTCAAAAAGATATGGTTTTATGTAATGGCAATTATTACCTAGAAAAAATTGTCCAAAGGACAGATGAGTGCCGATATGACTTTCAACACCCTTACATGTAGATGGAGCTCCAGGATCCATGGACGCTCAAGTGTGTAAGATTAGCATGACAAGAGGCAATTAATATATAAATGCTTAAAAACAGTTTTGGATAAATGAGATATAAGAGCTAGATAAGTGTTACCCACAGGGTGTCTAGCTCCTTTAGAAGGCAGGTATTATTTGGCAATAATATGATACACTTAACAATTTATAGTGTATAAGAGTTTGTTGTCCCCTTGCTTTTCATGTGATTGATCATCCTTCTGAGTTTTCAACGGAGGGTTTTTGTTATAATTATTGTTATTTTTACATTATAATATATATCACTCCCAATGGCTGATACAAATACCACACAGTTGATCATAAATAAGAACATGCAAAAACCAGATATGAGAGGTGATGCTAGTAAAGTCAACCTTTTGTGTTGGGCGCACTTTATAAGGATCAGGTCCCAATAAGCTAACCTTGAAAGTTGAAGTGAGCAAAAAAGGGAACTTTGAATTAAAAAACTGTTTTCGGACACTATAAGATGAATCAACATAAACAAAAAGGGAACTTTAAATTTGAATAGCTGTATTTAAACACTGTAAGAGGAATAACATATATGATATACTCGATTTGAAATCAGAAAGAATCTCTTGTTCCTAAGGATTCAACATGGGAAATCCCAAACATTAAAATTCAAGTTCTCTGGCAGTATAAGATGAAAGCATAACGTTCTCAATAATGGGGAGAGTTCACATACCTTCACTTCATCATAAAGTTTATTTTCCCATGCTAATAGTTTGTCCAATACAGAGGCATGGGTCTCCTTCTCCTTGCCCTGCATATCATCATTCCCATCTTCTAAGCCATGTGGGCCTTTAAATGACCTATTCCATGTTATAACGCGCATTACCTGTTCTGAATGATTAATTGTACCTATACAGAATCTTACACTGCGTGAGACTATGTCGTTTGCTATGTGAATGAATAAATATAGCAAAAGACAAAAGATTATTTAAAAAACAGTTAACCATATCAGTCATGATGACATAATTATTGCTCGCCCTCTCAATAACATCTGCCTTACCCACATGTATACAAGGATGCCCTGTAGACATTTAAGCTATACCAGAAATGTGAAACAAAGGCTATACATTTTTATCTGAGTCTAGATGATGGTTTGGTTGACATACAGTATCCTTGTCATCCTCTCCAGCACTGTACTTTACTGCATTTTGAGGGTTTAACTCCACTTTCACTTTTAGTTATTGCTATGTCATTTAATTTTGTTCTTAAGAAGAGATGCCCTAGGCACTATTTCTTGTTATTACTTGCAGTAATTCCAAGTCCCATTGAACTATTTTGGTCATTAGTGTACATTAAGATAATTTCATCTCTAAGTTGATGCATACATCTATTTTTTGAAATTTTCCGTAACTGTGTAATTTTTAGTTTAATTTTGAAAATGATTTTTGGAATTCCCCCCTTCTACAATTGGTTTCTAATGATTTTGCAGCTTTATTCAGATGACATTCCAGGTTAATATAAAACTTCTTGAGAATATACTTTAAGGCTGGTTTCCTTGACTGATTTAACTGGCTTATCTTTTCTAAACTTTAAAATTAATAACTGAAAATTAGAAACATTATTAAACACAAGTTCTACAAGCCATTTTTGCACAATTGTTAGCATTAAGCTACCAGGAATGTGACAACAGAGCTACTCTTCTCATTTCCGAGCCTAGAAAAAGGTGAAAATCTTCTTTACAGGTTAACCATGCAACTACTCTTCGAATTAAGTTTTGGGAATGCTCCTCGGCATTTCAGCCATCTCTACACATGGTTTCTGACAAATTTGGAGCCTTATTTTAATGCCATTCCAGGTTATTGAAGCTGCTGGAGAATATGCTTTAAGGCCAGTTTGCATGTAAATGCTTAAATTGGCTAAAGTCATTTCTTAAACTTTAAAATTTAAACTGAAAATTAGAAATGCATTATTAAACACAAGTACAACAAGCCATTTTTGCACAATTGTTAACATTAATCTAGCAGATGTGCTATGTTGCACAAGTTTCCAGAATGTGGTTACATTGGGTACGCAGGTACAAAGTATCCAGTACCACTATAAGCTTCGCCCAAATTTGAAGTAAACAGCAGGTTTGCAGCAGCAATAATATATGTTAAAATATAAAAAAATAAAAATAAACCAAAAAAGAAAATAAAGAAAATTTTCAAAAAATGAGAACATAATTGAGTGTTTTCATAACCTAAACTATTTTAGCCTTTTAAACCTCTAGTAGTGGTCATGTGTTCATTTCTTGTAAATTTGCTCAAGCCTCACACCCCTATGTCCATGTTCAGATATACAAAGATTGGGTTTGTGTGACATTAAATCAACCCTTGGCTAGCTATGAATGACAATATATGATATATATCTATTGCCATGGTATGTTCTGTAAATTCGACCTACAACTCCACCCCACTGTATGAGCTTGTTAAAGCAGTTTGCACATCTATAAATGTACAAACTACCAATAGTTTCATAAACCATGAGATTCAATCTTTTTTCAATTCCTTGTTCCAACTCCAACTCTATTATTGCTCCAAGAGAGGTCAATATTTAGGGGGCTCTGCATTTTTTTAAATGGTAACACTGTTTATTCCTCGTAACTGGGTTGTTTCAACTAACATCAAACTTTCAAAGTCTTTGATATTGAGTTTGATGTTTTTCATGATCCTAAATTGCTATATCAATCAATAGGAATAATGTTATTTGGCTATGAAGATTTCATACATGAATTAGAATTGTTCAATATCTTAATATCGCTGTAGAAAGATCCATGTTTATTCACTTAAGCACACTGGGAGCTTATATTTTGAATGTGAACAGATCTAAATAGCTACATGGGGTCAGCCCTCTTAATTCATATAACCTTTAAAAAATTTAAAATGGCATTATTGATAGATTGAATTATTTTTTTTATTTTTGGCACTTTTTTGCACGAAAAACAATGATGATTCAATTAATTTTGGCACTTCTTCTTAGGTCTGCAGGTCCCACATGGTCTGGAGCTTGCAAAGGATCCCTGCCCATCGAGGAGCTTCTGGAAGCTCCTAGACAAACAGGGAGCTTCTGTAAGATCCTGACTATGTGGGGCCCGAATACTTAAGAAAAAGTGTCAAAAAGTGCAAACTCCCCAAAAAGAGGGTGAGCCCAAATCAAGCTCCCAAAAAGATCCAAAGCTCCCAACAAAAAGGGAGTTTTCGACAAGCTCTAAAGCTCCCAGGAGCAAGGATACAGCAGATACAAGTTGTTGGAACTTGGAAGTATTGTTGTCATTGATGTCAAAGATAGGAGGAGACTACAGATGTCCAAGACAAAGATTGCAAGATGGAAATTGTTGGAAATATTGTTTTTTGATTTTTTATCCTCAATTTGGATACCCTATCTTTGAAGGCATTTTTACTCTAATACCTAGCTCAAATGGGAGCATGGGTTATATGGTTGGAAAGCTTATTCTGAGATCTTTCTAGTGGTATATGGCACTCCCTCTAACTCCTTACGAATGAGGAGATATGAATTTTTCTATCAAACAACCCAGCCAAAAAGTTCAAGTTGACCCAGCCAGTCTTTACAGCTTGGCCCTAAAAGTGAGCACAGAAACACTATAAATACAAGATAGATGTGCGCATTTGTATAGCGTCCAAGCAAGAAGATCAAGTCTGAGGTACACAGAAGAGATATGAAGTGCGCAAGAGAAGCTAGAGAGTATTCTTGGCATCTAAAGGTGTGCAAGATGAGTTTTCTTAGAGTTTTAAGGGTGTGCCATGAAGGACTAAGGTCTATGATGCTGCAAAGTGCACTGTTTTGAGGATGTGAGTCTGGAATAATATTCTGGGAATGATGCTATCAGGTTCGCTAGGGCATGAAGACTAAATTTGACTAGCGTTTGAAGCTATGTCTAAGGTATGAAGCAAAAAGACACGCTGGAGCATGAAAGTTAACGGTATGATGATGTTGTGAAATGCACGAAGCATGAAGCATGCAGGTCAAGTCAAAAGTACTGTGTATGAAAATCTTAGATTGCTACCTATGCAGGTCCTACTGAGTTGGTGCTCAACTAAAGAGACCGGTGTCTCTAGTAGGTTGATGCCTACACAATGTCTTGCTGAATTGGTGCTCAGCTGAAGAGATTGGTGTCTCTAGTAGGTCGGTGCCTTCAAGCTTTTATAAAGACAAGTTTCTGTCGTTTTCTCCCACAAGGGTTTCCAAATTAAACTTTGTGTACTGTGATTTGAGTTTACATGCATTTATTGTTTTAAAGTTAATGAATGATTGGTGAAATGCCCATATAAAGTAAAAAGTATCTTATACCGATTCACCCCCCCTCTCAGTATAAGCATAAGTTCAACACATGCTCCGCAATTCCAGCAATGGTACTCGTGTTATTATGCAAATATATGACCACAAAGCTAAGATTTTCATCCGAGCCTAACAAAAGAAAGAAAATTCTCTTTTTCTACTAACCATGCATTTATTTTTTGAAATTTGTCAATTGTATAAACTTTAGTAATGGAGATGATTTTGGACGTTCCAGCCATCTACAGGTGGCTTCTGACAAAGTTGGACCTTTATTTGAATGTCATTCCAAGCCCATTACAAAGCTGCTTGAGAATATTCCTCAAGGCTGGTTTCATGGAGTGCTTAATTGGCTTATGACATTTATGATTTCTTAAACTTTACATTAAAACAGAAGATTAGAAACATATTATTGAACACAAGTTCTATGAGCCATTTTTGACCAAATGTTACTAATAAGCTGATATGGGTAAAGTCGGGCAATCAGTTAACTCCAACACAAGACAAGTAGAAAGCAAGCATCGAAGCCAACGAACAGGAGATTGTCTAACTGTCCACTAATATGGTACATGAATTCTATTAACACATATCAATAATAATGTACAAGAAGAGAAGATAACAGTCATGTTAGACCATGTCTTCAAATAATAATATAAGAGAAAGGGCACGTTTCCTCACTGGATTAAGAAGATGGCTTTCATCTTTACCTTAGGCTTGCCACCAGAGAAGAGAAGACTTAGCTGAGTGTTATCCATCGAGTTAGCTAGTGGATTTGGTGTTGCCAAAGAGCTTAGAATCACAACACAGTTATCTAGAAAACACCATGTAAAATCCAACTGTCCGGAGCTAACATTTTCGACAGAGTAACCCCCCTTGCATGGGCACAAAGTCAAAAACCCAATCCAGATGGAATCTGGAAGAACATTAATTTTGTTGACAAAAGGATGAGAGTATTCCTTTGACTTATACCAATGCATGTTGTTAAGTTGTTTGTGATCAAGCCAGAAGTATATGTGCATGTGATGGCTTATCAAGCCATTCAATAATTCCTTTCCCCTCCCCCTGCACCCCCCAACTCTGGCTTAAGTAAAATTCTTGCATTGCATAATGCAAGAAAGGAAATGGCTTGAATCTTAATACGACAACCATATATACCCATTCTTCTATCAATCATAAAACAACTATCTACAAAAATAAGAGTTGGGAAGGCGTCACATATAACAATAACACAAACACATAAAGGAAACCAAGATTGCATAAATAAAGAGAAAGCTGAAGCTTTCTTATAAAGGGCTACAAACTAGTCAAGTCGTTCCATTTTATGAATATCCAATAGACCAAGAAACACACTAAAGAGAAATAAAGCATAAAAAAAAATAACAAAAAACTTGTGTTTTTTTTTGTGTAGCTGGGAGAGTGTGAGTGAGTGAACAAATGAGCTAAGGCACCTCCTTATTTATAGTCTTCTTGCCCTTCTAACTGGGCTGACTTCTCTTCTGGGAAGGTGTCTTTTCATTATACTTTATTCTTTTGGGCCGACTTCTCTTCTAGGGTATTTCAACATCTGTCCAATGGATCTCTTGCTTCCGGAATCTTCTCCGCATCTAAGAAAGGTCATCTAGGAGGGAAAGATCCTCCCACAGCTACCAAAACATCAACAAGTAGATTGACCATTAAGGGAGGGTGTTAGAGTAAATATCAAAATATGATGCTCAATTACATATTAGACATAGGCTTTAGGTTATTGTGTGCTTTTATTACTTAAAGCAAGGCGCAAGTTTGGAGGAGGTGACACAATAGTTGCAGCTGCACAATATATTCTTGCTCAGTCTTTTGGTATCTCTCTCTTGTGCGCTACTCCTTGAGGAGGTACGCTACCTTTGTATGGTGTTGTTGTTGCAGCTGGGGTGGTATTTCTGGTTAAGCTAGCACTTGTGTTAGGGTTTATCTGATTGGACTTGCTTTGTGAACGGAATCTATCTAAGAAATGTTGTCGGGTTTTTCCCCCATTTGGGATTTTCCCAGGATAAATCTCATGTTCTTTTTTGTCTCTTGTTTATGTTGCTATTGCTCAGTACATGATATATATATGTTAATGGTAACGAAGTAAAAGAACACTAGTAACACTAATGCTCTGTAAATAAGGAAAATCCAACACTACTAACTAAACCAAGCTTATCCCAGAGTTCTACATATTTCCACGACCCAAAGTCTTGGTGAAAATGTCTGCAGTTTGGTCCTCTATGGGACAGGACTGCAACTTGATAGATCCATCCACCACAAAATGTATGATGAAGTGGTAATGTATCTCAACATGCTTGGTACGCTCGTGGAACACTGGATTCTTGGGTAGTTTGAGCACCTCTTAATTGTCACAAAGTAGGGATGTTGGCTCTATCTATGGCATCCTCAAGTTTGAAAATATCCTCTTGAGCCAAACTACCTCACGCGCTCCTTTCACTGCTCCTCGATATTCTGCTTCTACCAATGAAAGGGCTACTGCATGCTGCTTCTTGCTAATCTGTGTCACCGCACCCGTGCCAAGGCCAAATACATATCCAAAAGTTGATTTTCTATCATCCACACAACCTACCCATATGAATTTGTATACCCACACAACCTAGGATCTTTGCTTATGCTATACAAAAGCCAAATTCAAATGTCCCTTTCACATATCTCAACACCTATCTTGCAGGAAACGCCCCTCCCCCCCTCTGTTTCGGAGCCCGAAACGGTACGATACGCCGAAACGGGTACGGTACGGCCCCGAAACGTCGCTAGCCGTACCGTACGACGTTTCTCGAAAGGGAAACGTCGTACGGTACGACCGACAGTGTTTCGGGGCCGTACCGCGCCCGTACGGCCAGGTTTCCGCGGCTTTCAAAGGGAAGTTAGGCAAATAAAGGGGCCGTGAGGCCCCCAAACTTCCAGTTAGTGTTACTTGCATCATGTAATGAATGATATTCATCAGCTATGGGAGCATAGTTGCAGGGAGCATCCCCCCCCCCACTCCCAAGGCGTTCCCTAATGGTAATGTTAAATTCTTTAAGTAAAAGTGACATTTCCTTTATCTTTCATTTTTATCCTTTTACTTAAATTTTTAACATTACCATTAATTGTTTCAGGATGTTTGAGAGTGGTTCCAACCTCATTAGACTTTATATGGAGAAAGTAGAATTTTAGGTCC
>SNQJ01S0024078.1:141520-189987 GCA_010110895.2 Picea sitchensis
AATTAGGGTTACAAGTAAATCTTACACTTAGACAATATAGCAAGGGATCCACACGTCCACTAGTGCTCAGCCACTAGGGACACTTCCACCTGTGCTCAGCCACAGGGACGTCATACTCTCCAGATCTCTATCTCAACTAAGTCCACAGGAGAATCATCTGGAGTACCACATCGACTCAACTCTCACACAGAGGAGAACAATACACCCATCACATAGGCACACCCAACATTGGGGGATGACTCAACTCTCACACAGAGGAGAACGATGCACCCCATCACATGGACATGCACAACACTGGGGGACGACTCAACTCTCACACAGAGGAGAACGATGCACCCCATCACATGGGCATGCACAACACTAGGGGACGACTCAACTCTCACACAGAGGAGAACGATGCACCCCATCACATGGGCATGCCCAACACTAAGCTCTCTCACAGGTCGACTCAAATTAGTCACAGAGGAGAATGTATCCTGGAGAATGTCACACGACGTTGCAATCATCAACATTCCCCTCCAACAAAGATCACTAAATCCTTGGAGGAACAAGTAGTATACTCTGTGAACCAATCATGCCTGTTGGTGAAGTGTCGTGATGCTCTTGAATCAATGTACGAAGCAGATGATCAAAGATGATCCACTGGCTACTTGGCCATGAATGCATGGAAGGTTGATTCCTTCTCCTCTATATGCTCTGCAACGTGATCCTTCTGTTGAGGCCCTCCCTAGTTGGTTTTCTGATCAACCAGCCTCTTTCTACAGTGTTTCTTCATATGGCCCACCTTGCCACAGTAGTGACATTCTGGCTCTTAGTTGCATCTTTGCCACTACCTTGACATTTCTTATTTACCCATTTGCCTTTGCCTTTGACATTGGTTGCAAAAGCCTATCCTGGATTCAAATCTTTAGAAAGGAGTTGGAAAACCTTTCAAGTTCTGAGAACAAAGAAGAATAGAGAAAGATTGTAGGATGCTTCTACAACAATGACAGCTAACAACAAAAAGAAGAATGAGGTGAACAGTCACAAAATAGAGAGAAGCGAAGAAATCAAGATTTATAGGCTTCCATGCTTGGCACTTTGCACTTATAGGCTCCGTAATAATCTTACAAGTTTCTAACTAGTAATATTTGAAGATGTCTGTTGGAGAATCGTATGGCAAGTTAATAGCATCACTTAGCATGCAATGAGGTCAAAAGCCCTTGAGAGCAATCTTTAGAACAAAGCACTCCACTTCAAATGGAGCTAGAGCTCTAACATTGATTGGCATTTTGAGAACTAAGGTTTATTTGCCATTTATAGTCATCTAGCATCTTGTGTACAAACTAAGTCACCTGGTTCAAGTTTGAGTTCAAATTTGGCAACCTTAAAGTTCGACAAAAATTCAACAGTAAAAATTTTTGCAAAAAATTCGACATGCTACAAAATTTGAATAATAATAATAAAATAAAAATCAATATGTGATCTCATAAGCCGTCTTTGCCTTTCACTCGCTTAAGCCCGCGATTGACCAATCTTGCTGAGGCTTACAAACAATTTAATAGCTTCAATACACTATACCTAGGGAGTTTATCAAAAGGATTGAACACTTCCATAAATGACATCCTCCATGAATTTCTACCACTCCTTTTATTTATAAGCTATGGGGTAATCCCAGATAATCAACATTGTAAATTATAGACGACGATAGATCATTGAATCGTGGCTTGGTAGTCCGATAATTGTACACGCTAGAGAAAACAAAACACGAGTGGGCAAAGCGAACTCCGCATAGGCTTGTTTGTCCAATAATAGTACAGGCCAGAGAAAACAAAATGCGAGCGAGTAGAGCGGACTCTACGTAGGGTTTCGATTTCTTATTTATTTTTCCTTTGAATTCCAACCTTATTTTAATGGCGAATTCGAACAAACCCATTCGAATTCAGGCGAATTTAATCGAGTTCAAGTTTCGATTTGGGTTAGGGTTCCAGTTCGCATTCAAATTCGTCGAATAGGAACGAATTTGTTCAACTTCCCTTGAAATTCCACAAATTTCGAATCTCTTCCTTGAAATTCGTTGAATGCAGTGACCTAGTGTATAGGTTATGTAAGTGAAGGAGCCAGCCAGCTAGTGAACCTAGAGCAGAGGTTGCACAGAGAACAAGCTTTGAAACCATTAGAGGAAGAGAGATCCTTTTGTAGGGTAGATGAAAAGAGGCCTAGTGGCCAACTAAAGACAAAGCACTATGTACGAGCTTGAGAACAAAGCTCAGAACAGACTTCCGCAGAGGATCTATGTTGATGAAGCAAGTGGGCTATAAGTCCCTCGTTTACAAATCATAAGGTATCAAAGCAGTTGCATCCTTGAGCGTGACAGTTGCCAAAACTTTGAAGAGACCATTGTAGACCTCATGGGAAAAGCAAACCAAGAAAAGTTGGAAGACTTATCGGCCAACAATGCTCAGCTTCAAGAAGAGAACAAACACATGAAGGAGTAGGTCCAAATGTTCAACAAGACGATTGCAAAGATAGAGAAACACCTTGAGACCTCTGCCAAATTGTTGCCATTGCTAAAGAAGTTTGAAGAACACCAAGACTCCCTCACCACTACATGGCAGATTGGGACTAGCACAGAATGCAGCTTGTACACTTGGGAGAGAAGGAGCTAGCCAGCTAGTAAACCTAGAGCAGAGGTTGCACAGAGAACAAGCTTTGCAGCCATTAGAGGAAGAGAGATCGTTGTGTAGGGTAGATGAACAGAGGCCTAGTGGCCAACTAAAGACAGAGCACTATGTACAAGCTTGAGAACGAAGCTCGGAACAGACTTCCACATAGGATCCATGTTGGTGAAGCAAGTGGGCTATCAGTCCCTCGTTTACAAATCATTAGGTAGCAAAGCAGTTACATCCTTGACCGTGACATGGTTGCCAAAACTTTGAAGAGATCATTGTAGACCTCAACATGGGAAAAGCTGAGAAAAGTTGGAAGGCTTATGGGCCAGCAATGCTCAGCTTCGAGAAGAGAACGAACACATGAAGTAGTAGCTCAAAATGTTCAACAAGAGGATGGTAGAGATAGAGAAACACCTTGAGACCTCTGCCAAACTATTTCGATTGTTAAAGAAGAAGTTTGAAGAACACCAAGACTCCCTCACCATTACATGGCAGATTGGGACTAGCACAGAATGCAGCTTGTACACTTGGGAGAGAAGGTATTCAGTTAGATAATTGGCAAGTGGATAGGCTCACAGAGATGACGGCTCATCTGCAACAAGAGTTGGCAGAGGAGGAGGCCTTGGCAAGGCTCCAAGCAATTGTCTAAGAGCAACGGGAAGCAGAGCCACCTTACATTGCCACTACCCAAGCCAGCACCATGACCAAGACCACTTTGCCAAAGTGACTTTGGTAAGCACACCTTCCGTGGATTTCTCTCAAGATCAATTTGGTGATTTCGAAAAGCACACCAAAGGCATTGGTTCCAAGCTCTTAAGGCGAATGGGCCATGATGAGCAAGGGCTAAGCAAGTGGAGACAAGGCATCCTAAGCCCCAGTGTAGCCACACCATGGGTGTCAAGCATGAAGGCCTAGGCTTCGATGGCAGAATGGAAAATCCCATGACCATGAAGACCATTTCTGTTAAGGCGAAACACCTTGAGACCTCTGCCAAACTATTTCCATTGTTAACGAAGTTTGAAGAACACTAAGACTCCCTCACCACTACATGGCAGATTGGGACTAGCACAGAATGCAGCTTGTACACTTGGGAGAGAAGGTATCCAGTTAGATAATTGGCAAGTGGATAGGCTCACAGAGATGACGGCTCATCAGAGTTGGCAAAGGAGGAGGCCTTGGCAAGGCTCCAAGCAATTGTCTAAGAGCAACGAGAAGCAGAGCCACCTTACATTGTCGTTGCCCAAGCCAACACCATGACCAAGACCACTTTGGTAAGCACACCTTCCTTGGATTTCTCTCAAGATCAATTTGGTGATTTTGAAAAGCATACCAAAGGCATTGGTTCCAAGCTCTTAAGGCGAATGGGCTATGATGGGCAAGGGTTAGGCAAGTGGAGACAAGGCATCCTAAGCCCCAGTGTAGCCACACCATGGGTGTCAAGCATGAAGAACTAAGCTTCAATGGCAGAATGGAAAATCCCATGACCATGAAGACCATTTTTGTGAAGGCGAAAGACATGTCGAAGTTGGCTCGCTCAACAAGAGAAAGAGCAGCAGTAAGTAAAGGTGGCAATCCACTACCACCTCAACCTTCTTATGGCGGATTGAAGAAGGATGACGATGAGAAGAGCTTGAAGACTCAGCCTGCACCATCACTTAGAAGAAGCAGCAAACCAATCACTCGAGGTAAGAAGAAGAAGAAGACCAAGAGGTTTTCATCAAACAAGACATCCCTTGCACTGCGGAAGCCCCTATATACTTAAGACATCCCTTGTTTGTCACTGCTACAAGAAGAGAGGCCATAGCACTGTGAGTTGTTGGCACTCAAAGATATGTTCCTTACATGGGAAGAAAGGCCATCAAATAGCATCTTGTTGGGAGAAGCAAGCAACACGCCACAGGTCAGATTACCTTCAAAGAAGGAATGACAAGAAGACTTCTTCAATTTAATAGCGAACTCAGAGGCACATGGAGAGGAGCATGTCAAGCAATCCCTATAGCAGCATCAAGAACTTATGCCATCATTGCAAGTTGAGTGGCTATTAGGAAGTCAAGCATTGGCGACTTCATTTAGAGCTTCACCCCAAAAACCGCACAACGAAGAGAAGGGGTGTGGAAAGTGAAGAGTAAAGAGGATGAAGAGTTCCTTGCATCTCCATCCCAAAGAGAAGAAGTTGTCTAGGGAGTGGCAACAGCAAAAGAGCCTCACCAACAAAGCAAGCAGTAGTTTGATGGAAGCAGCAAAGAGCAAAGAAGGAGCTCAAGCATGAGTTGACATCTCTTTCATTGCCAGTTGGTTGAAGAATGACTCGCCGACGAATGAACTAGCTTACCAATGACCAAGACTCCTACAACCAGCGTATAGGGGTATGCAAGATGGTCATTCAATTGACATAGTCGTGAAGAGTTGTTTCCATACCAAGAAGCAACTAATCCTAGCAGATGAATGCAACCACACTTCCCTTAAAGAGTTGTTACGTTATGGCAACGTGCTAGGGTCACACTGAACATAGACTAGCATTTGACTTGGCTTCATTAGTTGCCAAGATGGACTATCTCCAAGACTGAGAGGGAGATGGGGGTGGATGTTGAGTCTAGAGTTAGAATCTGGAGATTACTCGGAGATGAGAGCCAATGAGTAGACTTCTACATTACAAGAACAAGCGAGCAGCAACCAAAGATAGAGCCATAACCATAGCCACAAGCCAAAGCCAAAGCCAAAGCCAAAGCCAAAGTTGTTACGAGGAGCCAAAGTCAAAGCCACATTCGAGAGAAGCAAACAAAAGGAACATTGATCCATAATGGTTTCCTTCAAGCTTTTGGAGACCAAAAATCCTCTCAATGGGGAGGTGTGATCCGAAATGGATCCAAACCTACAAATGGGTGTAAGACTCAATACCTACAATACAATTTAATAATTAACGAAGGTTAGCAAACATTGTAAAACAAAGTAAATGCAAAGATGAATGAGACAAAACGGAGAGAAAAAAAAAGAATTAAATGAAGAGAAAAAAAATGAATAGGAGAGAAGGTTGAGGAGTGGGAAGTGAAGGGGCCATGGCTATTTGCCTTCCCTTCCCCCCAGCTCTCTTTATTTCTCTCGTGAATTTCACTCCCAATGGATCTTTTGGTCGAGAGAGGAAGAGGCATAAGAAGTCATGGAAGCATTGTACCAAAGATTGCCAAAATGAAGAGACTGAGCCCCCATTTGAAGTTGGTTTTCCCATTTGGGTTTCTAGGGTAAATACTTTGTCTTGTGTGATGATTGTGTGGTTGTTATATGTTGGAATTTGGTCTAGCTGGATTTTTAATGGATTGCTTTATAAATATGATGTGTTTGATGTGCACTTACTCATATTGAATTACTTCCTAGTTATTTTATGGGGTGAGACATTATTCTATGTGTGCAAATAAAGAACACCAATAGCTCTACATTGCCTGCTACTGGATTCATCTCAAAATTGAATATCTATAGGTTGTGATAATAGGACAATTGATAGTGTTTCGTTTCCTAGCTAGATTGCTAAATTTGTTTTCCTGTATTTAGCAACTAATCCACTTATTTCCAAACCATTGAGAATTTCCCCAAGTCAATATGCTACAATTCTTGCTACCCCCTAGTCGACTACTCATCAAATTGGATCGATTTACCTCTTGCTAGGTCAAATTCTCATTTTCTAGGCGAATTTCTTCCTCACATGGCTGTAATTTCTTTCCTAGGTCATTTCCCACTTACCTAGGCATTTTCTCTCTAACCCAAGCGTACGAGCCGCACACGACCCCTCTCTCTCCCCCTAGGTTGGCCTGTTTAATTAGCATAGCTTGATGAAGTAATTGTTGGGTGTTTCAATTACTCCCTGGATGTCTCAATTAGTTGTAGGGCATCTCAATCCATTGTTCGGGCAAATTGATTGCTTCCCTGGGCCATACGCACCCCTAGGCCGAACTTCCAATAGTTGGGTTGTTTTCCTCTTGTATCTAGGCAATTTGAGCTATGAAACTTGTCCATTTGGTTATATTGGTTAGCCTGTTTAATTAGCATAGCTTTGGATGACTCTATTTTCTTGAAGGGCGGCCAAGATTTTACAAACAATGTGAAATACCATGTGATTCCCATTAAAGCATCCCAGCCTAGAGCCAAAGAGTTTATCAATAACAGTAACATGTTTTTATATGAAGACTCTACATGAAGATGTGTTACGTTGTGTAACATATCTCATCTACTTCCATCTTATCATCAAGATTTGAACTTTGATCAAGGTGTTCACAATAAATTGTCATCAAAACAAATGATGGAAACTATCTCCTATCTTCGTGAATAATGCATGAGTATTATCATGAAGATGATATAGAGGTCATTGCTCACATTACACGTCGTTACCTAGTCAAACCATTTGAATGGTTGTGTGCCATCCTATTTAGTCTTCACTAGTCTCAAGGCTATCATGAAATATTCTAGCATTGTATTTTAGCTAGAGAATAAGGTTGAAGAATGGAGTTTTAAGCCTATTGATCAAATCATTTAAAAAGAAGTTGAAAAACATTTTGAGTTTTGAGAATAGAGAAGAACAGAGAAAGATTGTTGTATGCTTCTACAACAGTGACAATTACTGATAGAAAGAAGAATGAGGTGAATAGTCACACAATAGAGAGAAGTAAAAAAATCAAGATTTAAGGCTTCTAGGCTTGGCAGTTTGCACTTATAGGCTTTGTAATAATCTTACAAGTTTCTGCTCGGTAAGGTTTGAAGATGTCTCTTGGAGAATAGTATGGTAGGTTAATGGCATCACTCAACATTTCAATAAGCTCAAAAGCCTTGGAAAGCAATCCTAAGAACAAAGCACTCCACTTCAAACAGAGCTAGAGACCTACCATTGATTGGCATATTGAGAACTACAATTTATTTGCCATTGCACAATCATCTAGCTTCTTGTGTGTAGGTTATGTAAGTGAAGGCGCTAGCCAACCAATCTGGAGCAAAGGTTGCACAAAGAACAAGCTTTGTAGCCATGAGTAAAAGAGAGATCCATGTGCAAGGTAGAGGGGCAAAGGCCTAGTGGCCTTTCTATAGACAAAGCACTATGTACAAGCCCGAGAACTGAGCTTAGAACAGACTTCCACAAAGGATCTGTATTGGTGAAGCGAATGGGCTATAACTCCCTCATTTACGAATCATAGACGCATGCACAAATTAAATGCACAAGTGACCTTAAATAAAGAAACAAGACCAAATGCATGCACAAGAATGGAGATGGATACTATGTGGATTAAATTAAAATTATGGATTTTGAGCCATTGTAAATTTTGACACACTTAATTATTAGTGAATTTGTTAAATAGATGAGGAGCAACAAACTAGAATCCATAAAAAAGGCTTATGTTGTGATCTTATTCAACTTATGGTGTTTACATAGCAATCAAACTCACTTAGGTACAATTCTGCTAAATGTGGATTTTACTTAGAGAGTAAATCTTAGTGATTGAATCAAGTTATGGACGGGTGGTAAGGGCACATTGCTTACCATAGTGAGACCTACATTAAAAACCCAATAAGCAATGCCCCCAAATAAGTAAGATGAGACCAAGTGCTAGACCTAAGTGATTTTGATATAATAGATACCCATAAAACTAGGCTTTTAGTTACAAATAAGCTGATGAGGCCAAGTGCAAGTCCCGAGTGATTTTGACATAATAGATACCCCTCAAATAGGACTTTTAAGCCAAAGAAAATGCTTCACCTTGTGTTAGAAGTTTTCTTGTGTTGCAATCAACCCAGAGAGGTGGTGTTTCCCCACAAAAGCTTTCCCAAATACAATTCAAAAAAAAATCAATTGATTGGAGTAATGAGTGAGTAAATGTGTGTTTATAGTGCCTAAAGGTGATATCATTGTGAAAGACATTAGAAGATTGCAACATAAGGTGTCATTGAACAAAGATATTAGAAGATTGCAACATAAGGTGTCGATGAGCTAAGTCTAGCACTAGCTACATTATAATAGACTAAGCTAAAATGAAATATGTTGCAAACATCAGCATCAATCTTAGCGAAAATACATCAAGAGTTATGAACTCAAAACGTCGACAAAGTCGATAAAAATTGGGGGAAATTTTGACAAAAAATGGCAAATCTATAAAATACAAAATATATTCATATTTTTAAATGGCCAAAAATTGGCAAAAATTTGGCACACAAAATATCGCAAGTTTTTTACAACAATTTTTCATTTTGGAGTAAAAATAGTGAAAAAATCACAATGTCACTAACAAATTCGATGTAACCTTGCAATGGTTGGTTGAGGTGCTTGATATATACTCCTGAGCTGGTAATTTTGGAAGAAATAAATGAGAAAGACGACAATGGTTGATTGCATTGCTCAATATATATTGTTGGGCTGGTATCTAGGGAGAGAGTGCTGATAGTATGAGGTATCCCAATCCAGCCACTGTGCAACTAGGTTCCTTCGATTATCAATCACAAGACAATTTGCAATTGTCGAATGAGTTGTTAAGTGTATAAGAATATACTCTCAGACCAGTATTTTTTGAGAAGAAAGAAGTCACAATAGCTGGACTCAGATAAAAAGTTTAAAACCCAAAATTTCTGAAATTTGGTTTCCTTTTTGAAACAATTAACGCAGTATCCAAACTTGATAACGACACATTATTTTAAACTCTATGTTATATGCTTTAGCTAACCTTACGACCCTGGCAACCCGAACATCACCCGTCCATCCTCATTTCCTATGTTTTCAAGTCTATAACTGTAATTAATTGTACTCGTAGAACAAAATGTCAGTAAGGGTATATAGCTAAGACAAAGAGCTCAAAGAAGATCTTTTCTTCCAGGAAAATACAAGCAAAGAATACAATGACATAGATTTTGAGATCGTAAAACTCAGGGCTCAAACTCAAAATTTGGCAGACTCGGGCTACTTAATTTGCATTGCTTCGGAGGCATTTTCCTAGTTATTGGTTGTGGTATATTTATGTTGCACGTCTTTCAGGGCAGATCTAACCGATTTCTATTTCTTTCTTCCATGGCCCTAATTTAAAGCTCCGAATTATCTAAACGGAAGATACTGAACGGCGACTTACAAATTATCAACACAGAAAATACTGAACTGATTTTCGCTTTAATGGGCTCAAAACAGATGCTAGAAACAAAAACCCCTGAATAAAGAGAAAAAAGAGGGAAAATTAAAGAACCTTTATTATCTGCAAAATTGGAGTGATAATGCAAGCGATTGGCTTCCAGCATCTTTGAGACCTCATGGCCGCTCTCGGAAGCCGCAAGGAAGTAATCATCAAGATCCGCTAAGACCCGCAAGAGTTCCTTTCCACCGCCTTTAGCTCCCCCTCTGTCCGGAGGGACTGAGAGCTGCATGTGGTTGGCCTTCTTGTCGGCGATCTTGTTTTCCACGGCCGCGGCAGACTTTTCGGGCATATTGACGGGAGAATCTTCGACGACCCCGGTTTGAGCTGTGTCGGTGTCGGTATCGGTGGCGGTCTCGTCGTCTCTGTGGTGGTTTTGCTGGTTTTTTTTTATGTCGGCGTAGACGTTATCGTGGTCGCGGTCGCGGTCGCGGTCGTGGTCGTGGTCATGGTCAGGGTGCTGCGGTTCTTCAACAGAGGGTTGGGGTTCGGGGTTGGTGTAGGAGAGCATGTTGTCGAAGAAATCCCAGGAGCTATTCTGCGGCGCAGGTGGAGGCGGCGGGGGATTGTTGGAGGGCGGAGGGGGAGGCGGCGGACGAACAGACTTGGACACGTCGACCACATGCTCCTCATCCTCCTCCTCTTCCTCCTCCTCCTCTTCTTCTTCTTCTTCTACAATGGAGGCGGCGGGGGCTTCTGGGGTTTTTTTTGCCTCCGGCTGCTGCTGGATGGGTGGCGCACTGAGGGCGCGCTTCAGCGGAGGAGGCAGCGTGGAGCGGTGGAAATCGGGGAGCGGAGGCGGCGGAGGAGCGGGGGGCAGCGGATCGCTGTACAACGGAGCAACCTGGGGCACTCCCTGGCGCGGGGCTTCGGTCGCCTCGCCCTGACCGTAGTCGTTCAGCGCGGCACCTGTGTTCTTCAGCGACACTATGTACCCCGAATGAGCGGCGGCGAAGGCATTACGCGTCCCTACCGCCTCTTTCATGAAAGCTTTCCGCTCCTTGCACCTCGCCACCGACTCCTCGTTCTCGATTTTCGACTGGCTACACCCCATTGATTCAGCCTGTCTGCAATCAAACGATCTTCTTTGCGTCTGGACCCTGTTGGAAACGGACTCTAAACCTTCTTCGCCTCTGTGCCCTATGAGAATCGATCTCTAAACCTTCTTCGCTTCTGTGCCCGGAGGAAACGAACTGATAACCCTAAACCTTCTTCGCCTCTGTGCCCTATGGGAATCGATCTCTAAACCTTCTTCGCTTCTGTGCCCGGAGGAAACGAACTGATCTATCTATAAACCTTCTTCGCCTCTGTGCCCTGTGGGAATCGATCTCTAAACCATCTTCGCCTCTGTACCCTGAGGAATCGAACCTCACACCTTCGCCTTAGGAGCCTGAGGAATCAATCAGTAAAACTTCTACCTGTAAAGATCCACAGATTTGAGCATGGCATAATGTAAAAATTCCATCATCAACACCTGGCAGGTATGGGCTTATGACCGGACGCCAAAAATAAAAATAAAAACAAAGACATGAACAGCGTGGATATATTTTCTTATGTCATCGTAGGCAATGAATCTTTCCTGGCCGTGTCAGACCCGGCAGAGGAATTCAAACGTTAGACCGTGCTTTAAACACGCTCCAAGCAAATAATTTATTTATTTATAAATGATAAACAAAAATTTTATTCCATTCTTCCTTATGTATCGCGTGGATATTATTATTTAGTAATAATTAAATGAAATGTATAGTGGCATTGTTCAAATCAAGAAGACGACTTGTCATGGGTTCCTTTCACATGTAGGGTGGTTTAATTATACTAGCACAGCCACATCATTGTGGCGGATGAACGTCGAAAGGTATATTTAATTTATTAAATCTAATTTGAACATAAACTGATCTGCTATATCCGTTCATTGTGGCTAGTCTTTTCTTGTAATTGGAGAACGGCGTCAAGAGTAGGTGAAACACGATCATCAGCGAACTTTGGTAATTTAAATAAATTAAACACATACCTCAATTATTCTCAGTTGGGTTTAGAATTAACGCATGCATGTCGGTTCAGCACCTCGCGATTGATTTCTTTCCGAGAAATGCAGCTCCCAGTGCCGGAGAAAGCAATGCGATGAAAGGCATTGATCGAAACAACAAGACCCAGAGAGTTGCCTTCGCGGTTGGCGTTCCTTCGTATATCTTAGCATTTGGTCCCTCCAGAAACTTGTGGTAATTTAAACTGAATGCACAACTCAAATAAACGAATCGGTGCCGCAATTTGGCGAGAGAGCGGAGCTGAGAAATAGACCAGGACGGGTTAGTCTAGTCCTTGCGGAATAATGACATCGGCAGGTAAGAAAATCCGTGGCGAAAATGAAAGCATGTGAACCGAGGTGGGGATTACATATCCTTACAGTAAATTTTAATGTGATTAGGTAAATGTTACAGTAAATTTTTAATGTGATTAGGTAAATGTTAAAAAGTAAACATGTTAACGGATGCCTTTATAAATGCAAGAAAGTTATGAACAATAAATCTGATCCATTGATTTTGAAGGACGACTAAGAATATGCCAGCATCTTCAATGCGTAGCCATCAGATTAGAGTTTAAGGTTAAATAAAGTTAAAAGATCATTAATTGTGCCCATTGTCCTTTCCGCGTAATAAGATTTCTCAAGGATTAAAAATTTTATATATGGGTTAATTTTGCATATGTGTTGTTATAAGATAAAAGTATTTTATTTTTAAAAAATTTAATTTTAGAAGGTATATAAAAAATTTATAAATTTGAATATTTTTAAAATATATTTTGAAATATTTTATAATTAACATTTTAAAAATTAATAATATTAATTAATATTTTTACATTTTAATAAAAGGTAAGATTCTTAAAAAAATTATTGTGGGTTTGTGTTAGAATTTATATAAAACTTTAATAAATTTGAATATTTTTAAAAAATATAGTGAAACATTTTATAATTAGTATTTTAAAAATTAATAATATTAATCAATGTTTTTATATTTTAATAAAAGTCAATATCCTTAAATTTTTATTAGGTTTGTGTTTCATTACTAATTAGTAATTTAGAAATTTTTATGCAAGGGTTTACTATTTTTTAATTACATAGGAGGGTTTCTTGTTCTACAAAGATAGGTGTAGGTTTAGTGTACATAGGAGGGTTCCTTGTTCTACAAAGATAGGTGTAGGTTTAGTGTACGCAATATTTTGTATATAGCTAGAATGTGATCTTAAAAAAAAATTATTATTATTATTATAAAGCATTTACTAGTTAAGGGGCAATAAGATGTGACCTTAAAAATAAATTATTATTATAAAACAATATTCACTAGTCAAGAGATAATAACTTAAATGAGGTAGTCAGTAGAGTACCATACATACCACAAGTACCATGCACTAGCATGCAAATAGTTATGGTACCTTGGTACCATGTAGATAGAGGACAGTTACAAGGTGGAGGATTGGCATTGGTTCATTTCAAAATTCGATAAGAGAATCAATCGTTGGTGCAATTGTTGGCTCTCAATAGGAGGACGCTATGTACTAATAAAGGTTGTCCTGGACGGCCAGCCAGTCTATTGGATGGCTATGGTGCATATTTCATCTTTAGTGCTCAATCGGATTCGCCAAATAGTTTTCTCTTTCTTATGGACAGGGGAGGGGAAGTCAGAACTATCATTTGTGCAAATGGGAGTATATTGCGCGACCAAAACGGTACGGTGGTTGTGGGTTGAGAAATCTTTACAGTTTTTATAGGGCCTTGATGACCAACACCCTCTAGAGAGTTCTGATGAAAAGAGGCATCTGGCAACGAGTTATTAAAGACAAGTATCTACCTTTTGGGTCTGTTTCTAGATGGTTGAGATCGGCTGAGAGATTAACGACATAGGGATCACAGACTTGGAGAATTCTCCAAAAATTTGTTCCTCTTATACTTCATTGGATTGCTTGGAGCCCGGGTTCGAGACATTCCATCATTATTGGTAAAGATTTGATCCTTAGGATGGGTAGAGCTGCGATCTTGACCAAAGATCTAGTAAAGACACTCAACCACAAAAATGTTCACTACCTGTATCAGGCCAGTCGTGCTCTGCGCCCCGGCACAATATGTTCCATATGGCTTGACAGCGAGGAATTGGGCATGATGGGTGTTTTAGCACATGAATGGGAGGGGTACGGGAAGGCTTTGATAGAGACGGGTATTCAGTTGTGGGCTAGACCAGAGGTATTGATATGGACTGGTGGCGATTCCTTTGGACATCTAACAGCAAAAAATGTTTACAATGCCATAACGACAAAACAATGGATTGTTAAGATTGGAGGATGGAGGAAAAAGTTGTGGAATTGGGATTGTCCACTAAAACTCAAACTGTTTGTTTGGTTGGTTGCAGAAAACAAAGTCCTCACATGGGATAATCTACAACGTAGAGGACATATTGGACCATGTATTTGCCAACTCTGCAGAAATTATGGGCAAATCGTAAACCATCTATTTGTGGATTGTTCCTTCACTAGATTTGTTTGGGACAAAATCAAACTTGTCATTCCTCACATTTATGGGTGGCATGGTACAACAGTAATGGAGTGTTTTAAATTTTGGTTTGAACATAATCAAGCATACCCATCCTTGCCAGTTTACATCTATTGGTATTTATGGATTGAAAGAAACTATGCCATCTTTGATTCAGGTAATCCTTCAATTCAAAAGGTGGTCTACATATCTAATCCAGGAGGCTCCCCAGGCTCAGAAAATGCTCAAAAATCAAAGTTCTCAAAATTTAGTGAAACCAATTCCATTGCAACCGGCTCGTCGCGTTGATTCTAACAGTATATTTACTTTCTCAAACGGGCTTCGTATGCGAGAGTTATCACACTGACCGTTTTCTCAAACAGCTAAAAGGTCAAAGGGACTGGCAAAAAGTCAATGTTGACGTCAGCATGACATCACCAAAGCAAAATTAATGATGTTGATGTGGCAGCGACATGTGGCAGCACTGCAACAGATGACTGGGTAGATGGCAGATCCAATTAGAATTGGACACGTGGCATGTGATTTGGGCAAGTATGGTGGTGCCACGTGGCCCAGGCAAGGACAGACACGTGGAACCCAGTCATCACACGTATGACAAGTTTCAAAAAAGTTTTGGGGTTCATGGGTTTTGAACCCGTGACCAACTACCAAGCCAAGCTCTTTGGGGAGAGCCCTATCACCAACGCGCCCACCATGTTGCTTATTACACATAACCCACAATATTGTATTTAAATTGTAATATGTTGTATGGGGGGCGGAAGGGGGTTGGGGCTAAGCCCCAGCCCATGGTTATGTTTGTTACCACGACCACAAATACATTGTTGGGCACCTTATCCCTATGCACGCGGAGTGGTTAGGAGTTGGTTACATGGATTGCGCCCAGAAACCAGGAGCTAGCGCTTATCTAAGGCCAACGAGCAGACCAAAGGGCTGGCGCTTGGCCATGTGAGATTCATATGACCATTTCCTAAGGGCGTGCGCCTAGCCCAAAGGGCCTACACTGTGTAATTTTTGGAAAAGTGGGTTTTTTTTATAGTTTTGGGGGATTTTGACTGATATTATGCCCATAAATTGTTTTTTTTTTAGGATTTTGAGGCCATTTGAACGGGGATTTGATCCCAAAAAGAGGCCAGATCTTGAGGGAAGTTGGGATTCCTCATCTAAGCCTTAAAAACTATATAAACCAGGTTTTTTGAAGCTTGTAGGAGACTTTTTTTGATGCAGGGATTTGAAGGAGCAGTTTGTAAATTTTGGCCTTTTCTCATGTTTTGATAGGCATTTTTGCCATGTTCTTGAGAGGAGTTTGATGATGCATGCATGAATCTGAGCAGGGAGGTCTTGCACAACAGATCTGAAGCATGCTATGTAACAACAAAGAGCAATTGTAAGAGGACTTTGAGCATTCTAAAGAGCAATAAAGAGGTCCTCCACTTGGAAGCGGGCCCGGAGACATAGCCAACAATTGGTGAACTTCGTTATCAACCTCTTGTCTCTATTTTTCTTCCTGTTTTGTTGTCCTATTCTCTTAATTTGCAGCATGGATATTATTGGTTGGTCTCTTTATTCATTAATAAGCATCAAGTAAAAGTCACATTTGAGATTCCGCAACTAGTTAATGAGTTTATGTATTTCGCATTCTTATCGATCCGATGCATAAAGTACAATAAATTAAACTTGCAATTTATCAGTAATACCTTCATTTTTTGATCAAGTTTATGGTATCAAAGCATTTGGTTTTGAAGGTTTGACAAGAATTGCAAGCATTGGATGCTCACCAGAGAAAAACTCAAGCGAGGAGAAGGCCAACTCGAGGCTCTTAATACAGAGATTCAAAGGAGACCGCATAAACAAGAGATGTCTTCACCTAGAAAACTAGGTCCTTTCACATCTGAGGACGATTTCTTTGAGTCATTTCAGTTGATGAAACCCATGGTAGAAGAACTTTATCAAGAAAGAGGACTACGAAGAAATCCAAAAGTCGAAGAAGGTGAATCTTCAGTAAGAGCAGAAGGAGGAGTTGGAGGTGGTGGACCTTCGAAACCTTCTTCTCCTTCATCCTCGTCATCTACAAGTGAAGCAAGTGTACATCCCTCCAAGGACAAGCAACCTAAGAAAACTCATCATTCTTCTAATATGCCTTTATTAAAGTTAGATGTAAAGTTTCAATTACCCACTTATGATGGTGAATTAGATGCAAAAAAACTAGATAATTGGGTAAGACAGTTAGAAGTCTATTGCAGGATACAAAGGATTGTTGATGATGAAACAAAGATCCAACTTGCAAGTCTCAAATTGGGAGGCACGACTCTCATATGGTGGGAAATCAAAACTAAGGATGATCTCAATAAAAATGGTAAAACAATATCTTCCTGGAATGACTTTATCACTGCTTTGAAGAAACAATTCTATCCATTAGCATACATGCAACAGGAAATGATGAATTGGCAAAGTTTAAGGCAAGTTAAAGGTCAAAGTGTACAATAATATACTCAAATATTTCGTAATAAAGCATTAAATTTGGGTATTCCTTTGGATACACAAGAGACACTCCTAAAATATATTGGTGGTTTACATTCTTATCTTAAGCACACTATTCGTATGTTAAATCCTTCTAACTTTGATGAAGTATGTGTACAAGCCATTCACATTGAATCAAGTAAAGGGAATGTTGGTGATAGTGTTTCTACAGATACTTGGCAAAGAAAGGATGCAAGGAAAAGGAAAGAGAAGAAGACAGCCACGGCAAGAAAGGAGAAGCCTACTTGCAAGCATTGCAAGAAAGTAGGCCATGATGAAGATCATTGTTAGATCTTACATCCTAACATGAAGTCAAAGAAGTGTGCCAACCATGGAAGAAAGAATACCACAGCGGGGACAGTTCAAGTGGATCTTGGATCAGATTTCGGTGATGAGACACGGGTTGTAGCTATAGGAATCTGAGGTATAAATTCTGTTGCAAGTACTAGCTCTTCTAAATCAGTTGATGTAAATGACGAGTGAAAGGAATGAACTTTTTCACATAAGGGTTATAACACATAATGTTAAAGTTGATACTCTTGTAGACAGTGGATCACAAGCCAATCTAATCAATGAAGATGTTGTAAATAACTTGGGACTTGAAACTAAGTCACATCCTAAACCATATCTATTGGGATGGATATGTGGTGATAACAATTTGCAAGTAACCAAGCAATGTAAAATTAAGTTTGCAATCACTTCTAAGTATCATGATGAAGTAGAGCTTGATATAGTGCCACTGGAAATATGTGGGATTGTCTTGGGAAGTCCCTACCTTTATGATAGAAAAGCCATATTCTACAGGGAGGATAATAAATATTGCTTCAAGAAAGATAGGAAAGAGTACATTGTTCGTGCTCATCGCATGAAAACTGACAGGTCTTTTGCAGCTACAATGCAGTTAAAAAGAATGGTAAATGCAAGAAAAAGTTTAACACTTATGTCTGTAACAAAACAAGAAGTTAGTGATGTTAAACATGAGATGGTTCAATGTGTTTCGAACAGTGATGAAGTGTCACCAGAGGTACATCATGAGGTTCAACTGCATACTTTGTTTATTGTTCCTGTTTAGAAGGGGAAGCATGTTGTTTCATTCTCATTAGCATGTCTAGTATTGTTGATTAGTTTGTTGCTATTCAATGGTGTATGGTTGCTAACTGCAACAAAGAATGTAGATGATTGTGCAATTGATGGGATGATTACTTTGATAAACAATGCCATCTCAGTTTTCATGTTTGTTGCGATTAGTCAGGTGATTATTGTCCAAGCATAAAGGATGGACGATACTGGACAAGTGGGGAGGCAGTGCTCTCACTTCTTCCCTGAGTAAAAACAGAGTTTTGGTGGTCCAAAAGCTTCCAAAGTGGGGAGGAATGATCCAGGAGGCTCCCCAGTTTTAGAAAACGCTCAAAAATCAAAGTTCTCGGAATTTAGTGAAACCATTTCCATTGTGATCGGCTCGTCACGTTGATTTCGACAATATATTTACTTTCTCAAACGGGCCCCGTATGCGAGAGCTATCACACTCTAACCGTTTTCTCAAACAGCTAAAAAGTCAAAGGGACTCGAAAAAAGTTAATGCTGACGTCAGCATGACATCACCAAATCAAAATTAATGATGTTGATGTGGCAGCACTGCAACAAATGACTGGGCAGATGGTAGATCCAATCAGAATTGGACACGTGGCATGTGATTTGGGCAAGTATGGTGGTGCCACGTGGCCCAGGCATGGGCAGCCACGTGGCACCCAGTAATCACATGTATGACAAGTTTAAAAAATGTTTTGGGGTCCATGGGTTTTGAACCCACGACCAACTACCAAGCCAAGCACTTTGGGGAGAGCCCTATCACCAACGCGCCCACCATGTTTCTTATTACACATAACCCACAATATTGTATTTAAATTGTAATATGTTGTATGGGGGGCGAAAAGGGGCTGGGACTAAGCCCCAACCCATGGTTCAGTTTGTTACCATGACCACAATACATTGTTGGCGCCTTATCCCTATGCGCGTGGAGTGGTTAGGAGTTGGTTACATGGATTGTGCCCTGAAACCAGGAGATAGCGCTTATCTAAGGCCAACGCGCAACCCAATGGGCTGGCACTTGGCCATATGAGATTCATATGACCATTTCCTAAGGGTGCACGCCTAGCCCAAAGGGGCTACACTATGTAATTTTTGGAAAAGTGGGTTTTTTGTATAGTTTTTGGGGATTTTGACTGATATTATGCCCATAAATTGTTTTTTTTTAGGATTTTGAGGCCATTTGAAGGGGGATTTGATCCCAAAAAGAGGCATGATCTTGAGGGAAGTTGGGATTCCTCATCTGAGCCTTAAAAACCATATAAACCAGGCTTTTTGAAGCTTGTAGGAGACTTTTTTTGATGCAGGGATTTGAAGGAGCAATTTGTAAATTTTGGCATTTTCTCATGTTTTGAGAGGCATTTTTGCCATGTTCTTGAGAGGAGTTTGATGATGCATGCATGAATCTGAGTAGGGAGGTCTTGCACAACAGATCTGAAGCATGCTATGTAACAACAAAGAACAATTGTAAGAGAACTTTGAGCATTTTAAAGAGCAATAAAGAGGTCATCCACTTGGAAGTGGGCCCGGAGACATAGCCAACGATTGGTGAACTCCGTTATCAGCCTCTTGTCTCTATTTCTCTTTCTGTTTTGTTGTCCTATTCTCTTAATTTGCAGCATGGATATTAATGGCCGATCTCTTTATTCATTAATAAGCATAAAGTAAAAGTCGCATTTGAGATTCTGCAACTAGTTAATGAGTTTATGCATTTTGCATTCTTATCGATCCGATGCATAAAGTACAATAAACTAAGCTTGCAATTTATCAGTAATACCTTCATTTTTGGATCAATATCACTAGATGCTTTGGAAGGCCACAAGAAAAATATTAATGTTCCAGTCTCGAGGGTTACTGAAGGATTGATATCTGGGCAGAAAATTGTTGGGTGGTTTGATGGGGTATCACAACAAAACAGTGATCAATGTGGAGCGGGCAGAGTGATAAAGATCAGTGATCAAGCAACATTTAAATGGATGATAAATTGTGGACACAGAACAAATATTGGAGCTGAGCTTATGAGGGTATGGGATTTACTTACTCTGGCTTCTCGGTTTTCTATCTCTGAGATCCTTGTCCTAGGAGACTCCAAAATAGTCATAGATTGACTAAAGGGGAAAGGTTCTCTACAGGTGGTCACCTTGGAGTGTTGGAAGGAAAGGATAACTAATCTTATCAAGATATTCAAGTCCATTTCCTTTAGCCATGTTTACAAAGAAGAAAACCAAGAGGCAGATCAATTATCTAAACAAGCGTTCCTGAAGCATCCCAAAAACATTGCATATTATCTATGTGAAGAGGGTCATGAGGGCCCAACTATGTTTTTAAGTTTATATTAGAGAGGGAGTCTTTGTCCTTTAGTAGGGGATGTTTTGTATTGCAGGTTGTTCGGGCTAAGAGAAGCCTTATATAAAAAAAAATGTAATTATGGGACTCTATGAGATAACTAGAGTTATAGCAGGAGGTTAAAATTCCCATTCCATAATAATGTTTTGAATAGCTTTAGGCAAATATGGGATCTTTTTGATGTAAAAGATTGTTTTGTGAACAATTATATTTCAATATAAATATAAAGAGAAATTTTATGTGGAAAAAAAAATGTAGATAGAGGGTGTACCCACCCGACCTTTCAAAAGGAAGATAAATATTAAAATATCATTCAAAACAAATCCACGAGAGTTTATTAGATAAGGGAAGACATGCCCTCAAAAAGAAGAGTAACATGTCAAACATTGGTCCCAGTGGAGCTAACTAGAGGAAGCTAGAGAAGTTTTAGAGTAGAGGAAGATTTCACCAATGGTATTAGTGGAGAGTAACTTGGCATGACAAAGATTGGTCGTAGTGGAGCCAAGTAGAGGAAGTTGGAGAAGTTTTAGAGTAGAGGAAGATTTCATCAAAGGTATTAGTGTAACTTGGGATGACAAACATTGGTCTTGGTGGAGCCAACTAGAGGAAGCTAGAGAAGTTTTAGAGTAGAGGAAGATTTCATCAAAGGTATTAGCGGAGGATAACTTGGCATGAAAAACATTAGTCCTAGTGGAGCCAACTAGAGGAAGCTAGAGAAGTTTTAGAGTTGAGGAAGATTTAGAGTAGAGGAGGGTTTTGTGGTTGGGGAAACCCTAGTTGCAAATCAATTATATTTCAATATAAATATAAAGAGAAATTTTATGTGGAAAAAAAAATGTAGATAGAGGGTGCACCCACCCGACCTTTCAAAAGGAAGATAAATATTAAAATATCATTCAAAACAAATCCACAAGAGTTTATTAGATAAGGGAAGACATGCCCTCAAAAAGAAGAGTAACATGTCAGACATTGGTCCTAGTGGAGCTAACTAGAGGAAGCTAGAGAAGTTTTAGAGTAGAGGAAGATTTCACCAATGGTATTAGTGGAGAGTAACTTGGCATGACAAAGATTGGTCGTAGTGGAGCCAACTAGAGGAAGTTGGAGAAGTTTTAGAGTAGAGGAAGATTTCATCAAAGGTATTAGTGTAACTTGGGATGACAAACATTGGTCCTGGTGGAGCTAACCAGAGGAAGCTAGAGAAGTTTTAGAGTAGAGGAAGATTTCATCAAAAGTATTAGTGGAGGATAACTTGGCATGAAAAACATTGGTCCTAGTGGAGCCAACTAGAGGAAGCTAGAGAAGTTTTAGAGTTGAGGAAGATTTAGAGTAGAGGAGGGTTTTGTGGTTGGGAAAACCCTAGCTGCAAATGTCTGATATTGTTTCCTTTTCTTGGCGTGGTTCCTCTCTTCCGCCAGATGTAGACGCAAATGCAATCTCGACCGACTCTTCTTGGTTCCTCGTGTGGTGGTTCTCCTTTCGTTGTCTCATTTGCGGCCAACCGAGGATCCTTTTCTTCACACAGATCTGCAGGTATCATCTGTGTCCCCGAGTTATTGTTGGTTCGACTGGCGACTAGGATCGTTTTCTTCTCTTTGTGGGCTCGAGTATTCGGTGCTCGCAACCTCTGATTGCATAGTTGTTCCATAGGTGTTTGCACTATGAGTGGATCTGGTGGTTTCGAGCTGTTGTCTTGCTTATGGGTGCATCTGCGAGGGTGTTGCATGGTGTCTTCCTTCTCAGATCTGTGTTTCTCTCGGAGAGGTCTCTGTTTTATTTCGCTACTATTTTTGTGGTTCCTCCCTCTGGGTTCTTCAGTTGTCCAAGGTTTGATGTATGCTCAAATATGGCTCCTTTTGTTGGTTGTCGATGTTTTCTTCTATCTCGTCGGGGTTATGCCAAAACTTTGAGGTCCTTTCCTTGGGCGTGTGGTGAGGCTCTTACACTTTGAGGTCCTTGGAGTGGGCATGCAGTTCTTGGTATTACAACTGTTGGTTGGGATCTTCATCATCGTTGTTGCTTTCTGGCTTTGTTGATGTGTAGGTTTTCATACCTCTCTGACCTGGTCTTTCCGACCACTAGGGTATGTTTGGATTGCTCTGTTTGAAGGTTTATTCTGTGATGGGCTCTCTTGTACCGTGTTTTTCGTACTTTTAGGGGTTTCTTTCAGCTCTTGTCTCTATTTTTTTTTTACTTTGGGCTTTCCAACCAATTCTTTCTTGTCCCTTTGAGATCTTTCTACCCAAAACTAGATCGTGCCTTTGACACCTACATAATGTAATTTGATTCTCTTCGAATGAATAGAATTATGTTTTTTTTAGGATTTTATTTATTTATTTAATATAATATTTAAAAAAAATAAAATTATATTTACTATTTTAAATATGAAATCAAAGTATATATTGTTTTATTTAAAAAAAATTATAAATCTAAAAAAAATACAACATTGTTATTCACTTCATGAATTCGATATATTCATCCTAAGCTTCTATAAGGCCGAGTTTACTTTTAAAAATGTTCTTTCAAATCTACTTTTATAAATAAAATAAAATAAAACCACTCAAATAATATCTCTACATTGCATTTACTATAATATCTCTACTTTGCATTTCCTAGTTAAAAAAATAATTCACTTCATGAATTCTATGTGAATTCTATGTCAATTTATAAGGCCGAGTTTACTTTTAAAAATGTTCTTTCAAATCTACTTTTATAAATAAAATAAAACCACTCAAATAATAACTCTACATTGCATTTACTATAATATCTCTACTTTGCATTTCCTAGTTAAAAAAATAATTCACTTCATCAATTCTATGTCAATTTAGATATAGTCATCTTAAGCTTCTAAAAGGCCCGGTTTACTTTTAAAAAGATCTTTTCAAATCTACTTTTATAAAAAAAAAAGACCACTCAAATAATATCTCTACATTGCATTTACTAGTTAAAAAAAAATCCTAAATCCCTTCTCCCTGAATAATTAGGAATGGAAATTTTATATTATAAAATTTGTGGCACATGGTTAAGTTGTAGAATTTACAAAACAATGGTTCACATATTGCAAGTATGAGTAACGACCTTTCAAAATTTAAAAGCAAAAATTATAAAAAATACATATTGCAAGTATGAGTAACGACCTTTCAAAATTTAAAAGCAAAAATTATAAAAAATTGGAAATATTATATCTGGGTGGTTTACACTTAACAACTTACATGTATAAACTTTTTTTGAAGTATTGAGATTATAATTGATTTAGTGAACATTTAAAATTACTAGAAAACATGGTGGTTGATTGCTTCCTCCTGTCTATGATTGGATGGAAGAGAATTATGTTTCTAGAGGTCCATATCCTCTAGTATCTAGTACGCAATATTTTCTTCCTTTAACTCAGCCTAACTTAAAGTTATATACATTCTCTGATTTGATGTTATTGATTGAGAGTTTTTGCTCAAATTGATTACCATGTTCCTCAACAGTCTACACTCAACCTCCAATTCTCCAATTCTTCCACTTTTTGCTTATACTAAACAAGAGAGTTCATAATGGTTGCAGTGTGGGATGTATATCAGTGCTTATTCTCACGTACCTTGGAGGTCATTGAGAATATCGAGGTTAGTTGCATTATATCAATTCCTCACGATTTCTCAATATTCTTTTGAATTCCTACACCTCTCTACAGTTCATGTTGACAACAAACCTGAGAAAGAACCAAAGCTCATGGGAAATTGGCGAAGGGTCAACCCGGTATGCAAAGGAGAAAATATCAGGAAGTTCGAATAAAGGGAGCCTTCTTTTCCACACAAACCAGCGCAAGGGTCCAGATTGAGGTTTTAAAATACCAAAAAATAAGAGTCGAAGGCATGTAATGGACCAAGAAAGACTAAAGCACTAAACAAACCGCAAAGGTATTACCCAAAAAAAGGGGATCCACAACACATAAACCAAGAAAAAGAACAAATCTATGCCAATCAAATATTGCAATAGACAAGAAGACAGAGGGTTTATCAAATCAATTAGAACCAAATACCTAAATGGAACCCCACCCTTAGTGTGTTTGAGAAATATAAGCCAAAATCACCAAAGGAAATCATTGTTCTCATTGTTAACAAAAATTTCAAACAGAAACATACCAAGATACCAAAGAGGTAACTAACAACCTGAAGAGAGTCTTACTAGGTTTGGCCAAGCCAGCCTCCGGTCAATGTCCCCATAAGCTTGTTCCCTGCACCGATTCATAATCCCACAACAACAAGGCATTTCTTCCACATAGGGTTCAAAACATAACTTCTAGCATGCAAGAGGAGGAAATGCATGTACTTTAGAATCTAGGCTCCTTACATAAAACCCGTCATCAATTATTGATTGACAAGTTGCTATTGATGACTTTGATGGTTGTCCATGTCCAACCCACAGATACTTAAGATTATTAAGGAATTGAGTGCATACACCAATCTTGTACATTATTGCTTTGTTAGCCAACATATCAACCTAGTTGTTAAATTCTCAAAAACCTAATTAAGTGAGATTTTATGAAAGCCTTTGATCTCCTTGTAACACTCAAAACTAATTTGCTATTAGAGAGGATTGTCTTTGGAACCATTAGATTGATGATTGTCTTTGGAACCATTAGATTGATGATTATGTTTGAATCCTTAATGACGATCGGAGAATTCAAACTGACATTTTTAACTAGGAGGATACCCTGGAAGAAAGCGTAAACCTCTGCTTGATTGTTGGTTGTTGGATACCCTTTCGAAACCCTAAACAAATGAATTTTTTCTCCCTCAAGATCCAAAATAACCCCACACCTACCACCCGTTACATAATATATGAATAAATATCAAATTCATTTTTCAAAAATTATTCACACGATATTACCACATGTATATAACGTGAATTGATGTAACCTTCAAATATAAATAAAAATAAAAAATATCACACACTTATTTATATAGTTTAACATACATTTTAAACTTGTGCCACTCCCATATTCTTGGGTCATGTTGCAATTTCACTATTTCTAAAATGCGATTTCATCACTTAAAAAACGCAAGGGTTTTCTCCAAATTTAGGAAGCCTCTTCTTAGCGTGAATGCGATTTCATCACTTAAAAAATGCAAGGGTTTTCTCGAAATTTAGGGGGCCTCTTCTTAGCGTGATTAAATGGGCATTCATTTTCTAATGTCCAAAACTTCAGACATTTGCAAGTTTCTGAACTGGACCCTGTGGCTTCATTATTCCAGCCTGCGGGTGCATAAGGCTCGCCGTAAGAAGAATGCCTTCAGTACAGTCACTACAGTGTGATCTCACAAATTTCTTTCATCCGTGGCCCTAATTTAATGCTCAGACAGATCAAAACGGAAAATGCAAAACTGATTTTGGCTTTTTAATAGGCTTAGAACACAAAGAAAATGAAAGCACCTTTATTATCGGCGAAATTGGAGTGATAGTGCAACCGGTTCGCTTCGAGCATCTTGGAGACCGCAAGGCCGCTCTCGGAAGCCACGAGGAACTGATCATCGATATCCTGTAACACCTGCAGCAGATGCTTCCCACTGCCTCTACCTCCAACTCTGTTCGGGGCCACGGACAGCTGCATGTCGTTGCCCGCCTTCTCGGCGATCTTGTTGTCCACCACGAGAGCAGACTTTTCCAGTTCCTTGATCGGATGCTTGTTGTAAGAGTCACTGTCGGTGTCGGTGTCGGTGGCGGCCTCGTCGTGGCTGAGGCTGTTTTGCTGGTCCTGGTCCTGGTCGGGGGGCTCCGGTTCGTCGACTGAGGGTCGGTGTTCGTAGTAGTTATTGGTATTATTATAGTCAAAGAATTCCCAACTACTCTGCTGCGTGGGAGGCGGAGGCGGCGGGGCGTCGTTGGAGGGCGGAGGCGGAGGCGGAGGTGGATGCGGCGAAATAACGGCCTCGGACACCTCGACCGCATGCTCCTCCTCCTCGTCTTCTTCGTCTTCTTCTCCTTCTGGAATGGGGTTTTTGTTTTCCTCCGCCGGCTGCTCGTCGTTGTGGAAAGCGATGACCGGCGCACTTGTAGATCGCTCCAGCGTGGAGCGGGAGAGGGAGCCTGGCGGACGGGGAGGGGGTTGCGGAGGTAGCGGAGGTGCGGGAGGCAGCGGATCGCCAAATATCTGGGAGACGGGGAGCAGACCGTGGCTCGGGGATTCCGTCGACTCGCCCTGCCCGTAGTCGTTCAGCGCGGCCCCCGTGTTCTTGAGCAACGTTATGTACGCAGAATGAGCGGCGGCAAAAGCATTACGGGCCGCCACCGATTCCTTCATCAATTGTTTCCGCTCCTTGCATCTCACCACGGATTCCTCGTTCTCAATTTTCGACTGGCTGCACCCCATTGAGCCAAACGATCTTCTTTGCACCTGGACTTTCTGGAATCGAACTTGAAACCGTCGTCGCCTCTGCCCTGTGGAAATCGAACTCTAAACCTTTTTCATTTCCGTCACCTGTGATAATCGAACACTGAACCTTGTATAAATGAAGATCAGTAGTTTCAGTCGGAAAATCTGCAAAAAATGTGTCGCATCGTCCGCACACTCGGCAGATATCTGGCCTCTCGCCGGACGCCAGAAATAAAAACATCGGCTATACCAGTGTTGGCAACGTCATTTTTCTTTACTGTCTCTCACGTTACAGGATTCGAACGTTGGCCCACGCTTTTGAAAGTCGACCCAAGAAAATCAATAATTTACTGATTAGACGTAAAATACTTGGAACATAAACATAAGATTTATGATCTCACTATTTATCGGCGTAGAATATGGTTCAATGTTCCTTTGCTTTGATAGATCCACATGAAATGTACGGAGAAATAAAAACATCGGCTATACCAGTGTTGGCAATGTCATTTTTCTTTACTGTCTCCCACGTTACAGGATTCGAACGTTGGCCCACGCTTTTAAAAGTCGACCCAAGAAAATCAATAATTTACTGATTAGACGTAAAATACTTGGAACATAAACATAAGATTTATGATCTCACTATTTATCGGCGTAGAATATGGTTCAATGTTCCTTTGTTTTGATAGATTCACAATGAAATGTACGGAGCTAAAAACATCAAAAGAGAATGTATTTGTTCTTCTCTAAAATAAAGGATGAAAAAAATACTTAATGAAGTTGTAATGGTTTTTTAAGTTTAAAATAATTTTTAAATATTATTAATAATAAAAAAGTTAAATATTTTAATATTGTGATATGTTTATTATCATGGAATGTAATCTTATTATCAAATTATTGTTGAAATTGTAATTTTGATTTGTTATCAAATGTTAATATTATATAATTTCAGTGAAAAAAAGTATTTGAAGTTAATATTATATAATTTCAGCCAAGGTATTTGAAGAAGCTAAATTCATTTTTACATTCAAAATAATAATTTTATTCATCTCAAATTATATTTTTTTTTAAAATTACTTAACCAAATTTAATAATAGCAAACCAACAAAAATTAAAAAACTAAAATATTTAATAAATTTAATTGAACTTTTAAATCTGTCCATTGGATTCTTTCCAAGTCGCACACGACTCATCATTCCCTCCACCTTATTCTATCATTTCAATACTTAAACCTACCTTGCCAAATTTACATTAAATTTTATCAAAATATGGAAAAGTAAAATAATAATAATTAATGTAAGTTTTTTATAATCTTATTAAAAATTTCAAAATAAACTAACAATAATAAAATATTAATATATAATGTAATTTATAAGAATTCAATTTCTTCACGGACATAAATAAATATTATTATATAAATTAAACTGTAAAGTGATTTTGTGAAATAATAACTACTCTTTATTAACAACTTCAAATTTTATCTATAACTTTTTCTTTATCGCTTTTTGAAAAAATATTCAAAGGAGAACTTGACCGATCCTCTTGTAAAGCGAGATGCTTCCTGCTTTCTCTTTTTTGTCATACTCGTCTCGATTTGAGTCACTGCTCACTTTTGGCATATAAGAAATGAGTATTTAAAAGTGCCAACTCTAAACAATATTTGTCACGAATATTTGCTAAATTCATACTTGCTTTTTGAGGAGAAACAAGTTGTTGCACCACTCAATACTAAAAACATTTATTATCTATATCAAGCAGCGCACAATTGGTTAAGACGTGCGCACACTCTTTCAGTTTGGGGAGAGGTCACGAGTTCGAAACCTGTGTCCCTTGGGGTTGCGAAGCTTTATCACTCCCATACCAACCACTATGTGGGGAAGTATCTGGAGTGGGTTTCCAGCGCGGAATCTTCCACCGTGGAAAAAAGCAGCGCTCTACAATCAGCATGGTAATTGGATAGGCGGTTGGAAATCGGTCTATGACTTGGCACTTTCACCCGAGATGGTTGTGGAGTGGGATAGTCACTGTCTGGAACTCACTCAAGCAAGTATCCAACTACAAGAAATGGAGGATCATTTCCTGTGGGCAGACACAGATAGATCTTGCTTAGATCTTGCTTCATCATAGTGAAAAACATTTACACAGTGATCATCGGTTCATTCGGGTATAGCAATATCACTCGCTGGCGCATGCATCTCTGGACTTGGAATCTTCCACTAAAGATCAAACTATTCAACTGGTTAGCCGATGAAAATAAAATCCCTACCTGGGATAACCTCCAAAGGAAAGGTTGGACCGATCCCAACATATGCTAGCTTTGCTATAAGGATGCAGAGACAGTTCAACATCTCTTCACACAGTGCCAATTCACTCGCCAAGTCTGGGATAAGATTGCACTTGACCATCACATAACCACAGCCTGGATTGGGACCTCCTTATCTGTCTGTCTTGCATATTGGACATTCAACGAGCACAACTACAAATTACTCCCGCTATTGGTTAATTGGTTTATATGGCTGCCCAAAAACAATATGATTTTCGACAATAAATACTTCACTGTTAACAATGTCGCATATAAATCCCTTGGCTTGTAAGAGAACTAGAAAGACATCCATCCAGCCATTGGGGCAAAAAAGACATCAATTGGCCCCCTCATCGCAGAGGATACACCTATGGGTTGGTTCGATGGTGCAACTCAACGCAATGGAACATTGTGTGGGGCAGGTGGTCTGATAAGATTAAATAAAAACTCCCTTTTCAGATGGACTTTCTATTGTGGCCCGAGCACTAACACAAGGGCCAAGCTTCTGGGTGCCTGGGCTACCCTTCCCCTGGCTTCAAGACTAAACATTGAACACCTTCAAATGATCGGCGATTCCAGAGTTATCATCGATTGGTTGAACCAAAACGACAAGCTCCATTCGATCGCTCTCCTGGCCTGGATGGACCGAATCAGATCTCTTCAACGCTGTTTCAAGAAGCTCATCTTCTCTCATGCCTCCCGAGAATAGAGTACAATAGGGAAGCAGACCTGCTATCAAAGACATCACTAGAAAAAAAAGCAGGCCTGATCACTTATAACCATTCGTTGGATGGCCATGAGAGCCCCACACATGTTATCAAAATCTTTTAGGACTGGAGGCACCAGTCTCAGTGGACATTTTCAGTATATATCTCCTTTTTCTGGCCTCTTTGTAGCAACACTCCTGATTTTCTCTTGTAATCTGAAATATCTTCTCATTGCTCTATTCCTTCTCCTGCATCTTTGGTTGGTAGACCAATTGTAGGAGAAAGTAACTCCTCGCCAGTTGTTTTCTTTCTCTGTTGATGTAACCGTTGTGAGAACACATTATATTTTATAATATAATCGAGTAATTTTTTTTGTTGGAAAAAAGTTGTCACAAGTTAGACTTATTATATTTAAGAGTTTCATACTATTTAAGAAATTTAGTCGTTATGCAATACAGGCATGATCTAGCGAGTTGGGCATGATTATCAATCCACTCGTATTACTCGAAATACGCCTAAGTGATGTATCATGGTCGAACCCAAGCCATGCATTTTTAATCGTGTAGAAGTTTGAATACTCGTTTCACCTAGGCGATGTTGCACAATTGTCACCCAATCATAGGCAACCTACTATTATCTCCCCTGAGCCAAGCATACTTCAACAACCGACTGCCCAATGTGCAATTGTGCTATCATCCATCTAGGTCAACATGTGAAAGTCACCAAAGATAATGTTCCTTCTTCGTAAGGCATTCATGTATCTTTGACACACATATCATCGATGTCGTCTTGCCATGGAAGATACACAATCTACCACATTGCCAAGTCGTGTCGTTCTCCGTCAAAACTCATTATGTGGTGCCTCGTTGAACGATCGTCCATCCTACTCAACAAGATTTCCTTGGTCCTCCTAGTTGACGCGCTAGTACATTGTCCTAACCATCTCACGCACCATCGTGAACCAACCACCAAGTTATATGGACTCGTCGTGCAACTTGTTCAGTATGCTCAACTTACCCTCCATCGTGTCATTGCCAATGGCACCTCAACTCAAGGTCCTTACACAAGTCCTTTGGAGAAAGTACTTGTTTCACTCCTGTTTAAATTGAAACCATTTTTTACCAAATGGTGAAGCTTTTGAGTAAAACATTGAAAGTTTTTAATGAATTTTTCTAGAAGGTGGTAAAATATATCTTAATTTAGTGGTCAATTGGTACTGAGGACAATTATCATTCACTATTATTAGTGAATATGAGTTGATTCATCATAATTATTCAAAAAAAATTACTCCACTAAACTACCTCGTTGGTGGTCCATAAAGGAGCAGATTTCACTCCTACCAAATGTCTCTAGGTGTTTGGTCATTAAGTGTCTCTCTACATTCAAAGAAAATAAGTTCTTATCCAATCAAAAATAATTTTAGATTTTACTCCAAAATCAAGAGAATCTCAACCTAAATAATATTTACAAAAAGTCAGATATCTCATATTGTCATCACGAAAGTTAAACCAACAAGGTTGCATGGCAGTGTATACCTGCCGCTATGCAGGTATAATAAAATAAAACAATAGTTGTATTGAATCCACCGCATGTGTCGAGACGTCGTCTCATTAAAGGACGTTGAGCCTCATCTCATTAAAGGAAGTTGAAGATCCTTCCGCAACCGTTGAAGATCCTTACGCAGCCACGACAATAAGAGATGCATTTGAACAACTAATCACAATTTAGAAAAATGTTTTAAAATAATTTAAAAAAATCAAATTGTAATGTTATACCTTTAAAAATGCTCAAAACTATTTTGGTCAAACCCCAACTAATAGACCATCAATAGCATATCCAATACTATATACCACCGCAAGCAGCAAGTATAATAACCAATATCCCTTCACATTATTTTGAATGATCTTAAAAAAACCCAATTTCATAAAACATTTAGATTATACATTGTAAAACACTTAAACTTATATTTAATGTTAACACTCAAAATTTGTAATATAAAAATAAAACTTATATTTAAGTTTAACCCTTAAAAAAATTGTGAAAAAAAAAATACAAATGCCATCAACTTTGAATTGTACAAAATATTATATTATTTTATTTTAACTTTAACACTCAAATAATTGTGAAAGAAAAAATACACTTGTCATCCATTTGAATCCTACTTACAAAATATTATTTTATTTTATTTAAATGTGCCTAGGAAAAATGTACCCATTAAATGATAACAAAAAAAAATACATATCCATGCAAAAAAAAAAAGGGTTATTTATTTATTTAACAAGATGGGTCCCAAACTTTTGACAATATATAGAAAAAAACAAGAAATATTTATTACAATTACATTGGGGGAAGTGAAGGCAGCAATAAGACTTCAAAGTTTTTGGCCAATAAAAAATCACATAAATGAGATTTAAAATTTAAAATAAATAATTATTTTTTAAAACTTTAGATAAAAAGATATATATTTTATGTTCAACCATGAACCGATAGAAAGTCAAACATAACTCAAAGCTATATACCATGCCTATGCCTATCTGCAGGTATAATAAATTCATATTCTCTTAAGTAACAAATCCCAATAAACTCTTAATAAGTTACCAACCATCCACTTACTTTTTTTTTTTTCCTTTTTAAATACAATATTATAGTATATTCTATTGTAAAACTATATATTAACTCAAAAAAGTAAATTCAATATCAACTAAAGAACGTTATATACATAAATAAATAAATAAAATAAGTGAGAGTTTTTTAAATTTATTTTATTATTATTAATTCTTATTTTTTCATTTTCATTTTTATTTAGTTCTATGTTTTAAATAAAATAAGTGAGAGTTTTTTAAATTTATTTTATTATTATTAATTCTTATTTTTTCATTTTTATTCTTATTTAGTTTTATGTTTTTTTAATTTTTAATGTTATTAATTAAGTTTTGTATTGCTGGTTTTCATTTTTATTTTATTTTATGAGGGTTGTAAAGTGTATTTTCTTTTTTTAATGTAATTGATGATGATTGTTTGCAAATTAAAAATATAAAATAATTAATAAATTAAATTTAAAAAATACTTTATAAAAACTTTGGAATTTTGTTAAAAGAGATTAAGTCCAACTTAGAACCAATGTATGGTGTTTAGCTAAAAAAATCGGTGCTATAAGGAATACAATCATAAGATAAAAGAGTAAACAAATTTTACTATAGGGTATGCTAGGTGTGAATAAACATATGACATTTAGTGAAAGTTCTATTCAAATTTAATGAATTGTAATAATAATAATAATAATAATAATGTGTGATAATTATTATTATTAATAAAAATTTGTAATAATATTAATTATCATTAATAATAAAAAGTATTTTTAAAAAAATATATGTTATTCAAGTTTAATGAATTGTAATAATAATAATGTGTGATAATTATTATTATTAATAAAAATTTGTAATAATATTAATTATCATTAATAATAAAAAGTATTTTTAAAAAAATATATGTTATTCAAGTTTAATGAATTGTAATAATAATAATGTGTGATAATTATTATTATTAATAAAAATTTGTAATAATATTAATTATCATTAATAATAAAAAGTATTTTTTAAAAAATATATGTTTTTTTTAATGAATTGTAATAATAATAATATGTAATAATTATTATTAATAATAAAATTGGTAATAATATTAATTATCATTAATAAAAAATATTTTTTTAAAAGTTTATATAATAATAATATCTAATAATAATAATTTTTAATCAAATTTGTAATAATATTAATTATTATTAATAAAAATAATATTTTAATAATTTATAAAAATAAAATTTATATTGCAATGTTAAATTTTTTTTTTTAAATTTAAGACATATATTTTAAATATTAATAATAATAATAATAATTAGGTATTTGAATAATAATTTTTTTATTTTATTTTTAATAATTATAGTGTTTATGACTTTTGTTTTTTAGATATTAATTTTAAATAGTTAAATGATTTTTTTTTTTAAAGAGGAAAATGTCTATAATACTTAGGGTTACCAGCTTAGTCTTTGTTTATACAATCTTAAGACCTTAATGTGTAGCAACATCATCATGTGCAGACAAATCTTGGCGACTTGAAATAACCCACTGGTAGTCCATAAGGGGGCAAACTTTCACCCCTACCAAATGTCTCTAAGTCTTGGGTCGTTAACTTGTTTCCTTATTTCCAAGGAAGATGAGATCTTTGTCAATCAAAAGTAGTTTTAGGTCATACTCTGGGACCAAAAGGGCAGTTTCAACCCACAACAATATCCACTAAATACCTAGTATCCCTATCCAGTCATTGTTGAGGCTCTAAAAGAAGGGTGATGTAGTATTAGTAGCACCTACGCATCAACCCCATATTTGAATCCTACGATAGTACTACTCGCTTGCAACTTAACCTCATGCCCAGAAGGGAATAGATAAATGACATGTTTATATAATTTTAATTTGTATGATGCTTGCACAAAGTCTTGGTATGATTCCCCTCATCCACAAACACACCATGGAAATGTGATTCTTCTGCAATTGTGACTATTGTGATGGTGACACCCAGTGCCATTATTTTTCAATGGATTTTAAGCTCAACATGAAATGTGATAGTTGGCGTAGACGTCTCAAGCTTAGATCTTATGTCTTCTTATACAAGAGATACTTGTGTCATCATCATGGACCATGTTGCAATATGAAAATCTTTGATGGCTCTAAACAAAGTATTTTGATGTCAGGCAAAAGACATGCCTTTGTTCTCCCTCGTGATAATTTGAGCAAATCTATGTGTGTATGAGTCGTTTTGAACAAATATGAGCATCTCAGAGGATATGTAAGCATATATGATTAGATTAGGGTAGATATGAGGGTGATCAAAAAAATCAAAGGTAGAGTATCAAAATGTGGAGTAATCCAAGGTAGTTTTGAGAAAATTTGGGAGTTTCCAAGTGTTAGCTCACCTTCTCCAATCTAGATACTTACTATGACAAGAATTATCAAATTTTAGTGATTTAATTTAAGGGATGACTATTACCTTACCAACAAATATTATGATTATATTGCTTCACTCGAGCATAATATACAACTCAAAGTGGGGATCTCGGTGGATAATCAATCCCTACTCTATGGAAGTAAGAAACTAGAGGATTCCTCTTGGTTGTTTGATTACAATGTCTACAAAGATTCCATTCTTATTTTATCATTGCATTTGTGTGGAGGAGCAATGGTATCTCAGGTGCTTTCTTCATCCAACTTGGTTTCTTGCAAGTATGCAACTCAATCCAAGGCATCTCCTATAATAAGCTTAGCCTCTTGTCATGACAAATCCATGTATTATTTATAAATTGGATGAGATGCCATCTTTGGAGGTTAAGCATACAGTGGTAAATGAACTCTTTTCAACTCTTGAATATGTTGTAGTAATTTATCGATTTAATGGGTTATGGTCATAGTCAACATATTTGCATTAGTGGATTTATTCTCATTGGACCAAACATTATGAAGTCTTCTTGTGTTCCAAAGTTTTCCTTGTATATTAGTTGTATACTCCTAATGTTTACTAGAAACTTTTTGAGGAGGGGCCATGGTTTTGGAATGAAGTGGAGCTCTTTATTACCCCAAGGTTTTTCGACTTTGATCCCCTCTACTATGGTCATGTCCAAAATGTTGGTTTGGGTTCGATGGCTAAATATGCTTCTTCCTTTTTAGAACCCTTTGCCCTTTAAAGATATTATAAATGATCTGGGTAACTTTTTTTAATGTATGATCTTGAGTGGATTCACTGTGCACCCTTTTGAGGTAGAGAAAGATAATAATGAAGGAACATAAGTAAAGAATGATGATATTAAAAAAACATTGGAGGTGTACGAATAAGTAATGAATGTGGAGGGTTCATCCTCCCAAGAGATAGTTGCAAATGAAGGTCTAGTAAGAGGAATGAAGAGATCACATGAATTCCAAAATTTTAAGTTTAATAAGGAACAATTTTCATTTGCAATTCCAGTAATACATCGTTTTGACCTTGAAGATGAGACCTCTTCCATGGGGATGAATAGAGGTCAAAAAGATGAAAGAAAAAAGAAAAATATCAAATTAAAGTCATTATCACATGATGATTTAAATTGTCTCTAATGATTATTTTTCATTCGTTATTTAATAATATTTTTTTGACATTTTTATGTAATGTAATGTATGCATCTAAAAAATGTGATTCTAGTTTTTTTTTAAATACGTAATGTAATGTAATCTAAAAAATGTGATTCTAGTTTTTTTTTAAATAGCATATATATATATATATATATGTATATATATATATATATATTGGATGTAGCTATTGGGAGGGAATGATTGTTTTTGTTTTTTAAAGTAAAAGTGGAACCTTTCATATTAAACCTTCAACCAAAAAGTGTGGATACATGATTACAGGGAGCCATGTGTGTCCCGTCAGAGGAAACTGACACCGCTGATTTCATCGTGAATACGTCCAAAATTAGAGATCATGGGAGCCACCTCGGTGAGGGAAACTGTGGGTATGTCTTAACCCGGCTTTGAAAGTATAGTTACTAAGGCTAACCAAATTAACACCTAGAGGACTGTAGTCCTGATAAAATACAGTAGCTAACATGGAGAAAAAGAAAGTAAATTATAAGACCTGTTATCCAGTGCTCGTCTTGTCATCCGTCGTTGTTGGTGCACGAACTGGTATAGAAAATGGCTGGGTGCAGGTAGGACATAGATGCTTGGGCATGTCGGTGGAATAAGCCGCATAAAGAATATCCAGTGACGTTGGTTTGTGCAAACCGCGGTAGATTTTGATCTTCGTAATCGCACTTCTCACTTCAAATATGAGCTGCAGTTGTTCCGGGAGTAGAGGAGGTGGTGAGGGAGGCCTCGCATGCATGTCGTCGCATCCCAAACATCCAGTATCCTTGGCTACACCAGTGTCCTTCCGCTGTTCCTCCTCGACGTTCTTCCACTGCTCCTCCTCGATGAAGCAAGTTTCGTTGCCTGGGTCTGAGGGAGCTGTCGCACAAGAGTCGAAGGAGGTCCTGCCCCAGGAAGTAATTCCAGTGCGGAAGGAGTGGGTGAGGGGGTCCCAATCATAAGGGAAGGTGACCATTTTCGTTTCCGAAAAATATGGAGGAAGCTGAGCGCTGGAGTCTTCTTCCACAATTAAAGTTTTAAGGTGAGTCCGGGTCATGAGGATTCCTCGCCATCACCGTCCGGCTAGAGTTACCGCATTGAAAATCTTCGGCGTCGCTTCCTCGTCCGAGGCAGCTTATTATTCGGAAATTCGGCCCCTCACCGCAGCATGCCCTCGGTGACCTGAGGTTAAAACTTTCAAGTCGCCGCAGCCGGCCGGCATTGCGGTGAAACCGTTTCATTACAATGAAACTCCCGAGAGGACTGATGGATGGATAAATCGCAATAATCGCCATTAAAGCTTTTGGCGGAGCTTAATGTTCGCTGGCCTAATCAGAGCTTCGCAGTAGGATCGATCATGTTACTTGAGGGTGGTCCTGGTCACACCACTCTTGAATTAAGTGGAAGTGTGGGGAGGGCTCCACATTAAAGCTGCCCTCCTCCCTCGCCACCTCCGCTTTCCACCTCACCGACCTCTCCTTCGTCACCCATCCCGGTTAAAACTTCCCACCGCCAATAATTCCCAGTAAGCACGTGCGATCTCAGGGCTCGCGGTTTCTAGCATCCCTGCTGGCAGTGCTCCTTTCTGGTGTACTCCTCATCAAGCAGAGATCACCCACCGAGTTTGCCTCTCCTTGATGTGTGTGAGGGGACATGTTATGCTTGAGTAAAAATGCGGAAGTCCTCTAACAGTCCTGCCAAACGCCAACTGGGAGAGATTTTGTTAGGGTGTCCTCCATGCAGGATTTTTGTGATGAGCTGGATAACTATTTGGGAATCCCCCAGGGATGAGGTGGCTGTGGATCGCTGAGAGCCAAGGCTTGCTGGAGTCCCCCATGAGGCCCGTGAGTCTCAGCTTTCTACATTAAGTTATGGTGGTTTCTCCCCAAAATCCCACGCTCAAAGTTAGGATTTCTCCAAAGGAGTTCCCCGATGACCCGCATTCATAGCCACCGTCCAGTATTCCATTTCTTTGAGGTGGCTCCATTGAAATTGATTTTTGCGAATCTCGTGGAGGGGGTCCAGAGGGAGGGGACTGGAGAAGTGGCCTGGAGTAATCGCTGGTCCCCGGGTCTTTGAGGCTAAAGGTCCAGCCTTTGAATATGTGAGCCTCCCTAACATTACATAATCTTTGTCCCAGGTTGCCGCCTGGCTAATGGTTCGGCACGAGATTGACGAATCGACTCTGCTACCTCTACCGGGAGTGCTTGGAGTGAAAGATGCGTTTGTTCCGATCCTTCCATAGGCTGCTGTGGGATGAAGCCTGGTAGTAAGAGCCAGATTTGATTAAGAATGGGGTTGTTGTAGGTGATGGAATCCCAGTTTTCTAGAGTGTCTCTGATACTACCCCGATTTTGGTTGGATCGACGCATGATTTGTGCTCCCTGATCCCAAAGTGTTTGGCTGTAGCTGCAACCGTTAAAGAGGTGCTCTTTCGTATCCTCTTGGGCTTGGCAAAGTGTGCACATGAATGGTCGAGTGAATCCTCGTTTCCTGAGGTTGTCCCAATTTAATATTCTCATTGTGAATGATTAACTAGAGGAAGGTGGATACCTTGGGCCATAGTTCTTTGCGCCATATTTTTCTCCAGATGTGATCCTCTTGTTGGTTATTGTGATTACAGTGGAGGCCATAGGCTTCTTTGACCGAGAAGCTGTTCTGAGGATGAGTACAGTTCCCATCTCAGGATGTCGAGCTCGCTCCCCGCTGTGGAATTTTCCCCGGCCCTCACGCTGCCTAGATCTATGTCGTGGGAATGCTCTAGCTCCGCATTTTCAGAGGTTTTCCATCGCTGCTGGGTATTCCTTCCTGGATTTCCAAAGGCCGTTGCATCTTCAAAGGTGGGGCCTGCTGAGTGCCGCTAGGGGGCGTTAGCTCTTCCATGTCATTTAGAGGTTTGAGTTGCCGCCATGAGTCTTGCCAGAACCTCGCAGACCGCCTCCATCAAGGTATTTCCCAAAGGCTGTTTCTCAGGATTACGTCCCTATTTTGCCGTCGTTCCAAATGTTTGACCCTCAATTTTGATGTTGTGTCTCCATTAATGATCCTCATGCATGCATTTCCTTCCAGTTGGGGCCCCATAAGGCATCCGGGTGTTTTCAAAATGCACCTCCACCCGTGACCTTTACCCCATTATCCTGATTACGTGGTCCCTAGTCCTAGGGCTCTCCCTCGCCTTTGGTGTACAGACTTTGTCCCGTTCTTCACCAAGGTCCAATTTTTCTTGGCTTGCACGCTGTGCCATAGGAAGTTTCGCTGAGTGTTTCTGATTGCTTTGAGGATGTGTTTGGGGGCGGCAAGCGCAGTGAAAAGATAGGTGGTAGGTGGTGGGAAGTGTTTGAGGATTTAATTTTAGCGTAACGAAGCCCATGTGCTAGTTAGTTTAGGGAGGCCTGAAGTCCAAATGGACGCCTATTTGAGATGGAAGGAGGTCGTCCCCTGTGAGATAGTTTTGCTGGGTGTGCTCCAAAGGAGGGGAATACCTGTGTAATTGATCTAAGGGGAGCTCCCTGATTCCCAGATACGCAGGAAATGTGCACTGTACCTTAGTGGGGTATTACGAAAAAAGTTTTACCTGTCTAGATTCCAGTCATGCCCGGTATTTCTGAAGTCCGGAGAGATGGAATTGAGCTTCTTGACTTCGAAGGTGGGAGTTCCAAGAAGGAGGGTATCATCAATGAATTGGCTAAGTGAGAAGGCGTGTCTGATGTTGTGTAGGGGGAGTCCTAAGAGGGTACCGTCCAGTACTGCTGACTTGATATTATAACGGCTAGGCCTTCCGCCATGAGTACAAACATGAAGGGTGAGAGAGGGTCACCTTGTCTAATGCCTCTAGAGGCCGAAGAAGGGTTGGGAGGGGGCTCCATTGACAAGGATATAGAAGAAAAACGCTTAAGAGGTGACTAATCCATTGAACCCAAAACATGATCAAAGCAAAGGAGATTAGAATAGTATTGAGGTAATCGGCCACTGGCCCTCTCACAAAAGCCTTTGAGAGATCGAGTTTGATCAACATACCCGTGTTTCCTGAAGAGTCTTGAGAGAATCGCATCAATCTTCGCTAATAAGATGATCGCCGTCCACATTCCACCTTCTAATGCAATTCCAAATTTCTTGTTCCCTGAGATGATGAGAGGCAGATTTGGCTTGAGTCGATTAGCAATGACCTTGGTGATTATCTTGTAGATATCGTATAGAGCAATGGGTCTAAACCGCTTGGGATTCAAGCATTCTTTCCTCTTTGACAGGTGAGAAAGGTGGCGCAAAGGCTTGGAGCACTTTTCCGACGCATCCGATTCTTCCACTACCCCATACATCCCGGGCCGAACATGTCCCAAAGAAGTTGGTGGAAGAAACTGCGGTGAAACCATCGAGGCCTCGCATACCCTTTACCGCCTTTGTCCACTTCCTCCCTTGGAGATTGGTCGGTGGGCAATGATTTTGTTCAAAAATTGCTTTAAATGTGGTCGGTGACTCGAGATAGTCACTTCCATTCTTTGTTAGTTAGTTTCTGAGTAGAGTTTGCAGTATCCGGTGGAGTTCTTCTTCTATGCTACCATGGTCCCTCGACATTTGGCCTTGGTCATCCCTCCAAGTGTGTTATTCTCAGTTGATGTGTCTTCTCGGTGTATCACAGACTGGAAGAATTTGGTATTCTTTTCCCTTTCCTTGAGCCACTGCACTCTGGGATTACCTGTGAGTATCTCCCTCTTGCCTCCTTCGCTGCCTGGTTATACCAGAATAACTCTTCCTCGCATGAGTTCAAAGGGTGCGTGTCCCCGATATAAAAGTCTTCCAGATTTCTAAGTACCGTATTCGCATCTCCTCGATGCCATTTGTTGGATATTGTCGGTTGCGTTTTGTTCCAAAGATTTGAGCCTTTGTTTGAAATTCTTGAGTCTTTGGTCGAACTGCATATCTTGGTACCCCTCGTCATCACGATTGGTTCCACCCGATTTGTGCTGGTTGATGAAAGTCCGGATGTGTGAGCTATAATTTTTCAAACCTAAAGGGGTTTGAGTTTTGGTGTGGCCTCTATGGCGATTTGGAGGGCTATCGGCCAATGGTCTGAGCCTGCCCTTGGAAGAATGAGGTTGTCCATGCTCGGATCCCATTCTAGTAATTCTTCCTCTATGAGGAAGCGATCCAGATGACAAGATACTTGTTGGTGCCCTGATCTACGGTTGGACCTGGTGAAAGTGCCATTGTGGTTTTCAATGTCTACTATCTTTAACTGGTCAATGAGTTTTTTTGAACTTACCACTATCTTGATCCAGCCGCTTTAGTGCTCCGCTTTTTTCCTCCAGCGTTAATATTATGTTGAAGTCGCCTCCTATGATCCAATTGGGCGTGTTCACCAAAGCTTTGACTTGGGCCAACTTTTCCAAAAATTTCTTCTTTTCATGTTGTCCTAGTGGACCATAGACGTTGGTGATGGCTCCCTCCTCTCGACTTGAAATACCAAGTATTGTAAATTGAGCTGACAGGGTGCCTACCGTGGAGAAGGGTCCACCAAGAGTCATGTGGTTGGGGTCCCATAAAAATGCTAGGCTGCCCGCTGCTCCCACGTAGTCTCAGAGGGAAAGATCGGGTACTCTTTTCCATATTCTTTTTTGAATGATGTTCTCACTTCCAAAGCGCCGCATTTAGTCTCCCTCCGTAACATTAGGATATCCGTTTCTTTGATGCACTGGAGGGATCCTTGCTTGATCTTCCAGCAAGCCCTCTCGATGTTCCAGGAGATGATCTTCACCATTAAGAGGGAGGTGTTGAGTGAAGGTATCCCTCCGAGCTTCTCTGACATCTATCCCTAATTGATCATTAGGTTCCTATTTTGATCGCTTGATGAACTGCCTTCCTACTGCCTTCTTTGCCCTCTTCTGCGTCTTTGGGAATTAGAACTGACTCTCGTAGGTAGCCGCTTCAGCGGTTGTGGAGCTCCGCTGAATCGGTGGAAGATCTTGTGAACCTTTTCACAAGAAACCGGAGACCTTTGCAGTCCTCCGGTCTAGAGCCTCCTCAAGTTTTTCAAGGTCAATGCTTGCTAGGTCTTGGGCATCCATTTGCATGTGGATATCGGGCCACCGCTGCCCCTCAAGGCCCTCCTCAGGTTAGTTCATTGGGGGTCCGAGGTGGGATGGTGGTGCTCTGGCTTTCCTAGTTGTGCATCTATGGGATCCTGACTTCCTCTTCCCGAGCCGGGCTTAGAATATCGTAGGAGTTTCTGGTTTGGATTTTAGGTTTGGGGTCAACTATCTATTGAGTACTCTTTTCTTTCCTGTTTGATCAATAAAGGAAGCCATCTTTTGCGATTCGTGGTGGTTTAATACTGGCCGGTTCAAAGGGCAAATTCCGAATAGATGGTCACGCGGTTCATGGTGCATTTTCCGCACTCTAAACGGATGTGCTCAGAATCATGGTTTGGGCCTAACTCTCATCCCGTATTCCAAAGATATGCCTGGAGTATTTTGCTATATTCATAGTAAACACAAATGCGGTATAAGAGGTGTATTTTTCTGCTGTGGCTTCGTAGGCTTCTCACATACCCATTCCATGGTGGCTACCTATTCTTACTCAGGGACTTCCTCCACTTAACCTTTAAGCAAGGGAATGAGGCATATCCGCATTGTGCCATTGTGAAGTCCTCTTTGTTCAAGCAAATTCTCCTGGGTCTGAAGCGTAGGAATAGCCCTGTTGAGTTGAATAAGTAAGGGCCATTTTCAAAGATGCGGGCCTTGTCCTCTATATCAGAGTATAACTGGTGAAGAAGCTCCTTTGAGCCGAAATGGACATCATAGTCGCCTAATTCCACCCAATGTTGTATCATCCATTTGTGCATCTCGCTCGATGGCCGTGAGTCCCTAAATTTGCCAATGAGGGTAGCTGCTCTTTGCATAAACTGCAGGTGTGCTCACTCCACCTCGGGTCGAAAGGAATAATGTGATAGCGCTGGAGTCAAGCTTCCCATCTCGGCGGGATGCATTTCCTAAAGTTAAGCATTTTAGGTGGTTTGGATTAAAGGCTAGCTTCCGCCTCTACTCGCGTGCCTTTGTTCTTCGACGAAAATGCTTCTCAACTTGGCGGGCTACACTAAATGTAAGTGGCTCCTCGCTTCCGGTTCCGTGATGGTTATTAGCCGCCACATTATCAGATGAGAGCCTCCGCTTCTAGCTGACTGGATTCAAATAAGAGGATTTACGTTGGAAGAACAAATTCGTGGTCTGAGAAGATTCTGCAGCGAATGGTCTAGGGCTCGCATGGGCCGTGAGCTAGGGTTTTCCTATTGAACGGTTTTTCCAATCCTTTAAAATGAAGGACATGGGTATTTTGATCCAATTTATGTGCACGGGTCACGATACCATTTATTATAGTATCTCTCAGTGCAACCACACGTTCAACCATCACCTCAAGGTGTCCCCATGGCTCCTGTTAGCCCTCACTTAGAATCTGAACCCGTCTAACAATGAAAAGATCCTCTCTCGTCACCATTGGATCCAAACCCTTTGTGCTGAGGAATGATTGTTATCCTCCTTACTTGGGTTCAATTCCTGTAAGTGACATGTTGTGCCCTTAAATGGGTCTATAATGATGTTCCTTGTTGTTGAGTCCCCAATATTATGAAAATGCTCCTCCCCACATTCTCCGTCGCTATCGTGTGATTTCGAGAAGGTTACATGTGGATGTAGCAACTTCGTGGATTTCAAGAAATTCATTGTATGAATATAGTGATTCTGAAAATACTCAGCCATCTCATATTTTCTAGCACAGATTTCAGGGAGATTATCCGTAAACATAACAATCATTGATATCCGATGTCGTAAACCACATGAAAATATACATATATATTAATATCAAATAATAATATAAATTTAAATAATTTTATCAAAACATTCAAAATAAAACAACAATAATAATAAATTATATACGTGTAATTTTATAAAAATAATTAAAAACATAAAATCATATAATTACATAAAATAAAAATCTAAAATAATTGTGTGAAATAAATAAAAAATGGTTAAAATAAATCATAATTACATAAAATAAAATCTAAAATAATTGTGTGAAATAAATAAAGAATGGTTAAAATAAAATATTTTAGTAAAACACTTAAAAGTGAATAAACAATGACAATTCAAAAATAAAGATAATGTTAAAATAAAGTACTTTAGTAAAACACTTAGAAGTGAATAAACAATGACAATTCAAAAACAAAAATAAAGATAATGGCATGTTAAATCCAACGTCCACTTTTTTTTCCCACGTAATAACTACTCTTCATTAATAATTTAAAATTTTCTTGAGAACTTTTTTCACTTTAATAAAAAATATTCGAAGGAAATCATGACCGCCCCTCCCGAATGTTAAAATATTCGAAGGAAATCATGCACACAAACTGTGAAAATGCGTGTGTGAATCACTAGTCACTTTTGCCATATAATACATGAATATCTAAAAGCACGAACAGTAAAGAATAAATAATATTTGATGTACAAGTTTTTCTTTTTACTATTTTCAATTAAAAAAATTTGTTAGTAGTTTATAAAGGGATGGACATGTTTTTATATATTTAGCTATTAATTATTTCTTTACTTATAAGAAAATGAGTTTATTTCAATTAAATTTTTTTGTTAGTAGTTTATAAAGGGATAGATTTCCATCTTGCGACATGTTTTTACTTATAAGAAAATGAGTTTATTTCAATTAAATTTTTTTGTTAGTAGTTTATAAAGGGATAGATTTCCATCTTGCGACATGTTTTTATATATTGAGCTATTAATTATTTCTTATCTTATAAAAAGGATGAGTTTTTTGCATTAAAAATAATTTTAGATCATACTCTAGTATTAAAAGGGTAAGTTTTAGTTTACAAAAGTGTCTAATAAATACCTAATATATTTAAAAGGGTAAGTTTTAGTTTACAAAAGTGTCTAATAAATACCTAATATATATGTCTAGTTATTATTGGCTCTAAAGGAAGGGTCATGTGATTTTTATAACACTTAACCATTAGAAGTATGTGACAATACCCCTGATTGTAGTTTAACCTCATGCCCAAGGAATAGCTAAATGACTCATTTATATAAGTTGATTTTTTATGGCACTTGCGCAAAAGGCTTGGTTTCATTCCCCTCGTATGTGAATGCACCATGGAAATGCAATTCTCCCATGACTATGACTACTCTAACAATGATGCCATTAGTGTTCAATGGAGTTTAGGTTCAATGTGAAATGAGATAGAAATCAAACCTCATGAATTTTATCCTATAACAACAATGAGTCTCCCTCTTCAAAGCTTGTGTGCTTGGCACTCTTGTCAAAGATTGGCTTTGCTTTACTCTGGTAACCTACAAACTTTTCAAACAAAGTCCTTCTCTCTTGATCATCCAAATGATTCAATTGGTTTATCCTAATCTATAGGACATTTTTAAATTGGATCTTTGAGATTGATAGGATGGGAAGATTCCAATCCATAGACAAGATTGAATATACAAATTTATTGTAGCTCATTTTCCGGTGATCATGTCTAGGGCCACAATGCATAATTCATCTTATTGTCTTAGCTTTGCTTGTTGTCGACAAGAATTATCTTGATCATTTTCAACGAATTATTGTAGCTCAATTCAACTAAATTGTTTACCTTAGATATTAGTGAGTTGAATGGGACAAAACGATATCATACTGAGCATAACATTTAGTAAGCTTTGAAGATCTAAACATGGAAACATTGTCTATTGTGATCTTCTTTAGGACTCAAAAAGGGGTCAGAATGCGACTCACAATTAATTCTATGATCACGGGGCTTGTGGCTTTCCTTATAGGAATAGCTTTCACCCACCTTGTGAAATAATAAGCGACAATTAGTAGCCACTTGGATCCATTGCTTGAGTTATCATGCATTTCACCAATGAAACTGAGACCTCATTTCTAGAAGCGTGTTACAACTATTACAAGTTGCAAAGGTACGCTAATAACTTCTTCTTACCATAAAATGATTTGCATGCCTTATGGGATCTTACCATTTTGTGCATGTCAACAAACAACTTGGCTAGTAATACCCAGTTCTATAAAACTTGTGGGCGTTGGTTTGTGTCGAATAATTTCCTCCACAAAGTCTAGCATGCATCTCCTTTATGATTTGTTGGGATCCTCCATAGTGATTTAATAGAAGCCAAAGGGCCCATTATAGTTAATACTAGTATAGGTATGGTGGTCATTTAATGTTAGTTATTATTAAATAAGGCACACTAGGTAGTTATCATGAAATAAATGTAATATGGCATGTCCATTAATGTAGAAGCCAATAAGAGTTAGGATTACAGTGGTTACAGTTTGTTAGATAACTATGAATAACGATGGAGTCCTCCTTATGAGATGTCAAGTATTGTGATTACATTGGAGCATTGGCTCATTTGGAGTTTTCCCATTCGAAGAGGCAAGTGAACAAGAATTTATCCTTCCACAAAAGGATTATTATATGGTGTTTCCCTACCTTTAGGGTTTTATGATTTAATGAAGTAAAAGGGAATTTCTATCATTTCATGGTTATGTTTGTGATTCATCTTCATATCTATTAAGGCTCATAACAAGTGGCATCAAAACACTTTCTTAGGCCAAGGGGAAGCAATTTTTTTTTTCATATTTTCTTGGGGTAGCTTTTTCTCTCACTATTCTCTGAATCATAGACACATTAGTGCCATTTCCAAACTGGAGTTACGAATATTGTAGGAGTTATACCCAAATATAGTTGCACACTCACAAGTGTAATTTTCTATCTATCCAAGAATCAAATTGTATCCAAACCAATTCCCAAAGAAGCAAAGTGGTCGTGCCATTTTTTAAATGGTATCATAATAGAAATTCTGAGCAGTATCACAATGGTTACAAACAATTCAAGTTGTGGCATGAGAAACCCTTGAAGGGAACTCTTGTAACATGCTTTTCTCTTTGTTTATGTACAATATTGTTTCCAGACCAATGCCATTATAAGAAATTAGGTGCTCTATTTTCAAAATTAGGTTACAATAGAGATTCCAAGGAGTATAATGAAAGTTAAACCTATTTCAAATTGTAGCCTCTGGAAATGTACCCTAGCCACACAAAGGAGATCCATTGAATGTAAGCTTTTGTAATTTCTATTTTAAAACCCTATCTCTCCTACTTAAGTGGAATATTGCATTTAACTTGGATATATTAACCCCAATCAATTAGACATATGTAGGTTTATATGATAGTTATGAGGAAGAGGCCCCTCTTAGAAATCTTCTTGAATTTGTGACGAAGTATGAAAAATATAACAAGAAATGGTTAATTGAAGATGAAGAAATTTCTAAAGCACACCAAGATCATTCATATCTTGAAGTAGTTCATACACAACCACTGCTTCTAGATAACCGAGTACCAAAACTGTAGGAAGCATGTGAAGCAATCCAAAGGTTGGAACTTTGGAGACTTATTAAAGAGGAGTATTCAAAAGAAGCATCTACTTGGTGTGATATAGAGGAGGCTTGTGAGGAATCAACATGGACATATTTCATTTACAAGAAGGGGAAACTACTTTTAACATCTCTTTGTTGAATCTAATCCTTTAAATGAATCCAAAAGCATCGAGGGAAATCATGTGCAAGTTGTGGTTAAAAGTTTTTCGCTTGAATCTTCGTCAATATCAATGTGCCTTCCAAATCCACAACTAACCTTTTGTAGCTATGCAAATAATCTCTTGGCTATGGATGGTCTTAGTATCTTGGTGGAAATATATTTGGATACATGTCACAATGGTGAATATCATTATCAAAGCACTCAACCATTTGGCGATTTCATGTGTCACTAGTTAGGTGCAGCTTGAGCACCCATACATGGGACCTTGGCTTATGGATAAACCCCTTATGAACACAATTCTTTGACTACTTCACTCTCAACATTTAGATTAACACTTGTACATGGGACATTGGGTTATGGTTGTACATCATAAGTACAAGCATTGAAGGCGATCTAGGAGGATCCAAAATGCTAAAAAATGATCCAAGAGGATCCAAAATGCTCAAAAATGATCCAGGAGGATCCAAAATGCTCAAAAATTGATATTCTCAAATGATATTGAAAACCACTTCATTGCGTAGAAATCGGTGATAGCTTTCCAACGGTGCAAAAATCACCTCAAACGTAGTTCATATGAAGAAGTTATAGCTGGTCAAAGTTTGGTCAAACCAGGGCAAATGTCAAAGCAAGGGTGCCACGTGGCAAGATGACATAATGCCACATCTCATATCCATACATGTCATATAAATTATAGATGATGTCATGGTGATGTCATCATGGTGATGTGGCAACACGATAGGTTGCCACGTGTCACCCAGAAATTGCATTTTTTAGGGTCCATTTGGACCAATAAATAAGTGTCATGTGTCATCTGTACAAATGACGTGGCATGTATAGTTGGCAGTGAAGTGGAAGATTTGTACTGGTACAGGTGGCAGACATGTGGACCGTGTTGGAAATACTAAAACAACTGAGAGGGGGGGGGGTGAATCAGTTGTATGTGACCTTAAACAGTTTTATACCTTTTAAACATTATTAATCTTTCTTCATGTGTCATCAACAATATACAACATATGGACAGTAAAAGTAAAGATCATCAGTCACACATAAAATACACACAGAGAC
>SNQJ01S0024079.1:18115-37528 GCA_010110895.2 Picea sitchensis
GTAGCAGGTTTCTCTATTTTATGAATAAAGAAGAATTGAGATGTTTTGGCTTGTCTATCTTATTGCATATGGTTGAGGTATGTTCCATGGTTTCTTTCTGTTATTTTCTGCATACACACATATAAACACATCTAAAAGGTAGATCAACAAAGTGTTTGACAAAATACATCACTCAGAAAAAGTTTTGAAAAGACACCAAAACAGTGATGATCCTTGCATAATGGCTTGGGATCATTACAGTTGCTGCTTGGATTTTTCTATATACTAGTAGCTTAGATCTTCTTTCAATTTTTGTGCTTCTTTTCTCTTCTTTAAAACTTTGATTTCTACTTTCTAAGTTGAGTTTTATTTTCTTTCTACATTTTAATTCTATCTTTTGGTGTTGTTGTTTTAAATTCTGCATGATTACCTCTATTGTGATTTCATCTTTATCATCTTTTAAGCGTTTAGTCATGATAGAATGTTGTATTAGTTCTTTCATAGTGACACTCCTGCAAAAAGCATTGTTATTCAATAACAAACGATCTTACACGACTGTTATGATTTCTCCTCTAAAAGGCCTTTGAAATTGTTACATATTTCCGCTGCTATCTTACAAGGAATTGGCTACCCCCACTTCTTCTTACCTTTTCTCCATCCATTAAGGTCTCAAGAGAAAGTATATAAGTCTTCCTCCTTAAGGGATAAATGATTATGCATACAGTGGTAGAACCCCTCATACTTAACACTTTCCATGAATTATTCCCAAATTCCTGGTCATCTTTCCATTAAATCCACTCACTTCCCCCTGTTGCATAATCATTCGAGTGGTGTCTTCTTGAGATTACTGTTCTTGGTCTATGAAACCAAGAGTTCTTAGTTCTAAATTTGTTTCAAACAAATTTTCCTGTGGAGTCGCCTGTTTGTTGACGATTGAAAACATTAACGTAAATTCGCCCACAAAGTGTTGCTAAAGCCTATTATTATATACGACTAAGTAATACTAGTAGGTGGGACCCCCTTGAGCTATTGGAGATCAGATTTGTTCATTTTCGATGTTATGATGATGTGCTACAAATGTTTACATGGTTGGTGAGATATTGTTGTCGTTGGTATGGGTTTAGCTTTTAAATGTTGTTCCTTCATGTTACTACAACCTACTATTCATTAAATGGTATTTATTCTCCTCGTACCTACGCAACAAACATGTTATTGAAATTATATGAAAGGAAATTAGAGGAAGGTAAAATACTATAACACATGCAAGGAAGGGACCTAGTTCTGCAATGCTACCTACATGAAGTTACTTGTTGATTGTTGTTAAACCCTAGCTAAGGATGAATGGCTATGAAATTGTGTTGAATCACATGATTTACATTTATATGGTTGAAATGTTGGTGGCCCATTTGGCAAGTGGTATTGTAAGTAGTCATACAATGGAAAATGGAATTGGTAACCGATATACATATGGTACCTTTGATAGTTTAAATGTCAAAGGCACAATTGACAAGTTAATGGTGCTATTGGTTATGCAATGGCTTTTATATGGCATTCAAATTATGTTATCGTCTAAGCCATGCCATGGGTTTTTAATATGGTGATAGTCTTGACACATGTTGATTAATGGTGTTAATGGAGAATTGTTGGCATGTACTATTTGAGTTAATGAGGTGTGGGTGGAGGTGATGTGCATTTATTACACGTCACCTTTACCCTTCTCGTTGGCCACCACCCTAGTTAGACTATTGTTTGATCTTGTTGTTGTGTTCATGCTCCATAATTTTAGCAGGGTGAAACCGCTTGGCCACCTTCCGTCTTAAGAATTTTCAATTAACCGATATTTTTTTTTCCATTAAAGACTTCACTCTAGTTATGAAATGATTATTGGCTCAGATGTATGGGTTTGTGTTTGTCTTGAGCATTGAAACTGTGTCAAATTTTGGTTTTTAAATGGAAAATGGATGGTAATTCCTAAATTTTGAGTTTGTAAAACTTATTAGTCTTCCTGGTGATAGCTCTTTGTTACTACTGGCTTAGTTGGGGTTCTTTTGTTGTTGGGTTGCTTGGTTGACTATCCCCATGTGTGTTCATCACTTGTCCAGTCTCTGTTTTTTTTTGGGTTTAACAATTGGAGGCATTCTTCATCACTGCTTTTTGTTTATTTGAGAAATGGTCCATCTCCCCACCAAAAGCCACGAAATGGCTCTTCTGTTCTTTCTCGGCCTCGTCATCACCTCATTGTTGGGGTTTCTTTAAGAACCAAAAGGGGTACACCCTATGCATGTTAAGCTTCGTTGTCGATCGGGTTGGAACCTCGCTCCTCTGTGATAACCCTCCTGTCTCAGACTTGACATATATCTGTGAGTAATTTGTGGTTCCCTCTGTGCATGCACTGATGATATCATGGTTGTCACCATTAAAAGAAACCAACTCTAGTTGTCCTGTGTTAGTCACAGTGCGAATCGTTAAATCTACAAGTCTGAGGGGGACATGGAGCACCGGCCTAGCTTGTAGGGTTTAACACTTGTGTGTTCGATGGCCGTATATCGCCGATCATTTTGAGTACAGATCTGTCCAGTTGGATATGTAATAGTCTTGATAATTTGGCATTCAATTACTATTATGTGATAATAAGGATAAACCTTCGTTGCCAATTTCACTTTCAAAGAATGCGATCACTCTCTTCATATTAATACTCAGTATTTTTTATTAGAATATCCTCTGTACCGATTCGATCAGATGCGTGAGTATGCATAGCTACTACAACTTGTTTGGTTCATTGATTTCCTACCACAGTGGTAGATTGTTGATTATTATACAATATTAGTATTTGTTCTTATGGTGTTTTGGATAATGGCTAGTATTGGTTACAAGGGCTTGGTGTTATTCACACATGGCACGTTCTGTGAATGATGTTTTGAAAAGTAAATTTGGGCAGGGTAACTATGGTCTTCTTTGGGGACAAATGATTATTGGACTGGATATATCCTTACATATTTTTGTTGGTTGGTTGGATAAGCCCGAGTACACATAGCTTGTTTAATCATGAGTGACTAAATCAATACCTCAACATGATATAATGAGCTATATCGTGATCGTATGTTTTCTGTGTGATTATTGGAAATGTTACACTGTTAGATTTTGTCAGTTGCGCACTGTGTGTAGTATCGATGGCTTGTTTTCATACTCGGTGATACCCACTGAGTTTTAAGCATGTTATTTTTTGAAATTGACCACTGTTTATGAAAATCGTGTTTGGTAGGTGGCTCATCTTTTAATTCACCTTGGATTTTTTGTTTGCAAGGGCAAAACTACATTTCCTGGGAAAACTACTCCTGCATATCTTGTGTCTAATTGATCGTTGTTTGTTGTATAATGAGTTGTCATTTTTAGGCGTGTAAATTTTATCTTTTACTACATATATATATAAGAACGAATATCATTGCGAATTTTGATGGGCTCTATCGCAACAATAGTGACTTTGTTGTTATTTTGAAAACATGACTTGGAGTATAGTCGTGGACTGAAGAAATGCCTAGATAGTGGTTGTTTTGGATAGTAACAGATTGGAAATGGGGACTATTTGTAAATTTCTATAAAATGCATATTGTGGGAACAATGCCTCTTACAAATCGTATGGAAAAATAATTGCTTTTCAATAGCACTGTGTTAAAGTTTTGATTAATGAATAGTAAACTAGTTAGATGTAGACAAATTGTTATTTAGTCAAATGATTGTTGATTGGATGGTACATCTAGTCTTACTGCAAAATATTTTATGGATCGCTTGATTAATTTCATGAACAATAATCGTTCTCTTCCCCTTCCATGATCTCACTTTCCGCTAATTACAAACCCTTCACATATCCCATATCCTTCACCCCCAGTTCTAAAATTGATTACAGCCAAGGGAAATTTTGTGTTTTGATAGATGGAAGTGGCAATGTTTTGGGTGGATTGTAGTGATGTTTTATTGGCTTGTTTTACAATTGATTGTTGTTGTCATTGAGAAATGACCCTTTCTTATCCCTTTCATTATATCATTTTTTTTGCTAATTAAAAACCCCTCATGTATCCATGAACCCTTTTTTCACCCCCCTGATCATGGATTAACATTAAAACAATTTGTATGGATTGGATTGCATGAGCTTGATACATTCTAAGAAAAATCTATTTCATTTTTTAAGATTTGTCATGTATGGTTATTTAAAATACTATTTGTTAATCGATTACACATGAAAGATGAGTTTTTTTTCAGTCGGGGAAGCCATGGACAAGGAAACAAAGGTAGAGGTAACTGGAACCGAGGCCCAAGAAGGCTCGGGTTCTCCATACATTTTGATGTTGATTCAGAAGATCTTGGCCAATTGTTTCATGCCATATTATTTAACTGGATTGGGCAGGGGACATTCCAACCTAGGCCTGAAAGGCCTCCTTTCCAATCCCCGCAAGCCCCTAGTATCCCTGTACCTCCTCATGTCTCCTTACAACCTGAAGTCCCTGAAAATGATGGATGGTAGGATATTGTCCACCTGGTTGTCTCTCAACATCATGGCTGGCCCAACTTGACCTTGCTTGCTCCTCCACCTTTGAGCCCCATTGTCCAAGATACCCCTAACCACTTGCCAGTGCAATCCTTCCATGCTAGAAAGAGATTGAAGACTGAATTCCACCATGCATTTGATAAGGGAAAACCCATTGTTGCCCCTTCTTCACCCTCCATTGACTCTAACAAATCCGTGACTTCACGAATGCATTTGAGGGATGATTGCTCCCACGTGATCAGTGAGATAAAGCCTAAAGGCTCTGCCCAGCCTAAGGCAAATTTAGGAAAATCAAGAGGTGACAGCAACAACCATGGAAGGGTTGCATCACAGACTAGGAAATATGGATTTTGAATTTTATGTTACCTATTGTTTTATGACAGTTGACTTCATGGATTTTGGACAACATGTTTTATTTTGGATATATGAGTATTATTTTGAAATATTTTCAAATTTCATGAGCTAAAATTTACAAAAGTAAATATGTTGAGGGGGGTCACAAGAAGGTGTGTTTGATTAACTAATGGTTATGTTATGATTGTTATGATTTTTATGAACTAAAGGGAGTCACAAGGGGTCCCACCTACAATTTATTATTATTTATGACCCTATTATGATTATCACTTTTTCCCCCTAACTAAAGTTAGTTGAGTCTTTAGTTATCTTAACTAATGAAATGGTTCAACTACTTCAACCAATTCTAATTTGTTAAAAGCAAAATAAAAGGGAGGAACAAGAGGAGGATAGAAGCAGAAGCATGCTAAGGTTTTCTCTTTGAGTTATGTTGAGATAGTATAGTTTTCATTCATTCACATATTCATCACAACCTAATTCTCTTTTGTGATAGCAGGGTCTTATTGTAGACAACAATATTCAGGGCTGAATCAAATCATTCAGACACTTGTTTTTCAGAGGTGTTGATCTATCTTTGATAGTCTGTGTAGACTTGTCTGTTTGTGAATTAATTTTCATGAATGATAAAGGCTATTGTGCAGAGTCGAGTGGGAAGAAATCTTTGGCAAGTTGATCCATCTTTTACAATTCACTTTTGTTTTTTTGTCAGAGGTCCTTTTGTATGTTCCATCGGGGATGTCTAAGTATGACTTTGGTCCAATATTTTTGTATGAGATTTTGTAAAGAAAATGACTCTTTGGTGAATTGGAATGAAATAAAGGATTGCTTTATGTCTCAATTGTTTTGATTATCATCTTGGTTTCTTTACTTTTGTTCTTACATTTATTTCAGCAACTATTATGTTAAGAAAATTACATAAAAAGTGAATTTCCAACAAGCTTTTTGTTGATAAAAAGACTATCCTAAGCACTTGTAATTAATACTTGTGAGTTAGGATATTATTTTGTTGGATATAAACATAGGGTGATATTCCCGTCTAGTTTTCTTTAGCCAAGTAAAGTCTGAAAATGCTTGATTAAGATCAATCCATATCTTTTCCTCAACACAACAGTGTAATGAAGTAATGGGGGTACCAATATTCATAGATGTTTTTTTCTCAACAGTATTGACAACAGATGTGGATGGTGTAGAAGGAGATGTATCCTTCCCTTGCTTTAGGAAAGCTTTGAGTTGAGCCTTTTCTTGTGTGCCTAATGGATTTGATAATGAAGCCTCCAATTCCTGCATTAAAACTTCGGTGTTTTTTGGTTTTTCCTCAGTATCCTGTTTTCCAGAGCTCCCTGTTTCAAAACCCAGAGGTACAGTTTCCTGTGTGTAGGCAAAGTGGCTACCGATTCTCCTTGTAGTACTTTTGGCAAGATGTTTCATCTGTGTTTTTGAAAACTGAAGAAACTGACATGTTGATCTGGGGACAATGTTTGGACTATGTTTAGTACTTCCTCATAAGACTTGAGTCCCATGAATATTTCATCATGTGGGGATTTTTCATGCATGTATCTTTTCGGGTTGTCTTGGGCTCGGTGGTTTTCCATGATTTTGTGTGGGTCATGCCTTTTAAATTCGATGTCAACCAACTTGACATCCTCCAAAGCTGCAACCTCAACCTTGGAGTGACCAAAGTCTCACAATGAAAACATACCAACCTGGAGAGGGAAGGTAGGCCATACCTTTTTCTGGGCTACTTTCAAATCCTTGTTGATGCCCCATGTCACTATTTGATAAGCCACTTCTCGGCATACTAGTCGGTCTGGAAAAAACCTCGGGAGAGCATGGAGAGTGTTGGCATGTTTTACAGACAGTGTATGCTTTTCATTGATGGCAAGTACAACAACAAAGATGGCAACAAACGTGCAAAGGATTATAGGCAGGTCATTGATGACAAGATCAGAGTAAGTATCAATGAAAAACAAGAACAAAGTAAGCTCAGGAGTAATTAGTGCAGAGTCGATCATAGTGCCTAAGCTCGGGAGGAGAAGTGTTAGTGATCATTGGATCCCATTTAAATTCATGAAAGAAGGAGGACCGTCAGATTTGATTGTAGACAAGAAGAATGCGCAGAAGAGGAGGACAGATCTCAGGCGTTAGATCTAGGCATAAGTTCCGACCATCGTTGGATCAGGGAGAACCTGCACGTTCATTAAAGTGCAAGGAGAAGTGGGTATACAAAATCCTGAAAGAAAAAGGGCCATCCATCTACGGGCAGGACACGTGGACACAGATCAACATTTTGTTGACTAGAAAGTCAAAGGTATGAAATGCTCCAGCCTTTCACCTCTCGAACTCGTGATATGCGAAATCGCGAAATAATCTCAACCGTTAGATCAAGGCCAAATATGGACCATTGAACAGGCACAATGAAGGCTCGCGGAGTTGCCAAGTATCTATAAAATCTTGACCGTTGATCTTGTTGTAACATATATTACATTCGACTATGTTTCCCAAAGTACGAATCGATTCTCATTTTCACATTAACAAGCGGCTGCTGGCATTGGGAATGTCAACAGTGCATTGGGAGCATAGAGGATGCAAAAGAAGTGTCTGGATGAATGGGATACTAACCCTAAGGTCAAGTGTGTTCTTGTTGAGGGCAGTTCATTGCAGTACTCATTGATAATGACTAGAACCCAAAGTGGGATCCAGCCATGGTAGAAGATGTTGATTTGAGTGAAGTCGACATCATGCTGCAACCTCTGCAAACGGATGCTAATGAACTACAACTATGAAGGTTTCATTTCACACAGGTTGATATGGGGACACCGAATGTATCTTTTTTGGTAGCTCTTGATACTAGAAGTGATATTTTTGGGTTCCTTGTGACTCTATACAATGTGCACCTACTTCTACCTCAATATATGGTCTGGAACTCTCTGGTGTTTGGGGCATTTGATTATGCAGGATAGAGATCTGAGCGTGTACAACCCTTCCTTATTAAACCTGTGACGGATGAAAGATGAACTTGAGCTTACATCTGTGCAGGTATGGGAGTGTGTTTAGAACCTCTATTTTGGGATACCCAACGGTAATCTCAATGGATCTCGATGTCAACAAGTTTATTTTACACAACGAAGATCGGCTTTTTGTTCCTCACTATCCGTCCCACTTCACACAGTTATTGGGGAAATGGAATATCTTTGCAGCTCGTGGAGATTTTCACAAGAGAATGCGAGGAACTGTCTTGTGTTCTGTCAACATTTCGGTTGTCAAAGAGAAGCGTCTATCTGAAAATCCACATATCATTCCAGAACTCAGGGAAGAGCACAAAGCATTCAGACGGACCAAAGGAGACAATGAGAGTGTATCATGGGAGGATTATAAATCAATGGTGTTTACCAGAGGTGTGATCAATGAGACGTTGAGATTTGGGAACCCACCTCTCAACAACTCACTGTTTAGAAAAGCTATTGAAATTGTGGAAGTGGAAGGATATACAATTCCCAAAGGATGGATGTGCATAGTATGTGATCAATTCAACAATATGGATAGCAAGTACTATAGAAACCCTCTTGTCTTTGATCCTCGGTGGTGGCAGGGAAAGGATACGAATCAAGCACCCTTTATAGCGTTTGGAGGAGGCTCTAGGCTTTGTCTCGGATATGAGCTGGCTATGGCGCTTATTTCATTTTTCTTGCATCATCTTGTCACATAATTCAAACAGGAATATATTCCCAATACCAAGTCAAAGTGGTTTGATTCACCCTTCACCTCAACTGTTGATTGCCAAATTCATGTAGAGAATCGTTGATGCTGAAAATGGTTGGGTGAACACCGATACGCCTTTGTCCAATGCAAATTGGAATCATTGTTTGATACTCTAAACATAAAGGTACAGGAAATTGAGTAAATGATGAACTCAAATTTGAATTTACGAAGGAACGTGATTATTTTAAAACCAGCCCCGAGTATAGAAACTTGGCAGGGCGAATGGGTTCACAATATCTAGCTAAGATTCTTTCTAAGCATTTAGAGGATGTGATCGAGGTGAGGATACCAAATATTTATTCTCTGACAAACAAGATAGTCGTTGAACAGGAAGCAAAGAAGAAATTAGGTCGGGAGAAGATAAACCACATGCGTTTTTTATTTTCATGACCTAGAATTGGGAAAAATGTAACGGCCATGCAGGTGGCCCCAGGAGGTATCGGGACGTTACCTTCAGGCGAAAAAGAGGGGCAACAGTGCCGAAACGGCCTCCGAATTAACGGTCATGCAGAATGAAGAAATGTACGCTTCTCTCTTAGCTCAGGCCAAAAGGGTCTCTGGTTGGATAGACAGGGAAAAGCATATTGTACGCTGGCGGTTGGAAGGAAGTTATCACTGTGTATGGGAGAAATGGAATTTCTACATTGGGTAACGCTCTGGCAAGTGTAGGAACTATGATTACTGTCAAGGCAGCTACGACTCCTGAAGTTGGCTGAAGCGAGATGAGTGATATCTTAGCAAGCTTGACTTCGATAGATACACTAAGTTCGGTAGTCCATATGCATTCAGATCCTGGTCTTAAACTTATTTTAGAAGCTGAGGGTATTGGAATGTTGAACGCTAGTTATGCCTGGAGAGCCACAGATTGGCTATTTTTTGTTTTGGATTCTGGTCTACTTGAAGCGGACAATGCTAGACAGGTTACTGCTGGTAACACTCCTTACACTCCAGCAAAGAGATTTGAGGAGTTGAACCTTTCGCCTGAACTACTCAGAGGTCTGTACTCAAAGATGGGATTTGAGAAGCCAAGCAAGATCTAGGAAATAAGTCTTCCAATGATTCTTACTCCACCTTACCAAAATTTGATTGTTCAGGCTCATAATGGGTCTGGGAAGACTACTTGTTTTGTTCTTGGTATGTTGAGCCAGGTTGATCCCAAGATTGCTGCACCGCAAGCACTTTGTGTGCGCCCAACAAGAGAACTAGCAATACAGAATCAGGAAGTCCTGGTGAAAATGGGGAAGCATACATGCATAAATTCAGTTTGTGCTGTACCAACTGATGCTGGAAATTATGTCTCAACGTCAAGACGTGGACCAGTTAATGATCAAGTTATGGTTGGCACGCCAGGTACACTGAAGAAATGGATGTCCACCAAAGTTTTTTCTTATATCAACTGATGTGATTACACGGGGTTTTGATCAAGCACAGGTGACCCTGGTTGTGAATTTTGATCACCCTGTCAAACATGCATCTCCTGACCCCAACTATGAAGTATACCTGCACCGAATTGGTCGAAGTGGGCTTTTTGGTCGCAAAGGAGCAGTTGTTAATTTCATTTGCAACGACCGAGATGAGAGAATAATGAGCAAGATTGAAAGATATTTTGGGCGACAGGTGCATGAGGTACCTTGGGATAGCGAAGATGCTTTTGAAGCTGTCTTGAAAGATGTAGGGCTTGCATAAGGACCACACCTTCATTGAGTGTTTAGACAAAACTTTTGTTCATTACTGTAATTCAGCTTGTTTGCAAACAACTTTGGCATTTAAAGAAAATGATTTACAATTGTTTGCAAATAAAATGCAAGTCATGGTGGGATGGGTTTGGTATTGGAGACCATATAATTCAGTTTAATCTGTTTCAGTTCTTGAGGCAATATTCAACCAAGCAGGCATCATAGTGTTTGGATTTGTGTTCGACAGAACATCTCTCTACATGATATTCGGCATTGAGTTGTCTTTGGCGTTATTTATCCTGGGCAAAACCATCAACACATCAACAACTTAACTACATTCACATTCCCTCTCTTTCAGAAATAGGACACTGTTTTCCATACGTGTTATTCTTTTTTTGGTATTGTACAGAATGTCTTTCACTACATGATGAAAACCGAAGTTAAAAGCAAATCAAAACGCATGGATTACACGCAGAAGCCCGACTCCACTTGTCAAAATGATTAGCGACGGTTCAAGTAGCCTGCGGAGCATATGGCAGACTCACCTGGCATTGAAGGCGAATCATTTCATATTCCCAGAAAACGAAGGGTTTTATTTTAGAGTTTTATTAAAAAAAGAGGAGGAGGTAACACGAGGGGGGGTGCATGAGCGCAACACTGAAAAAACTTCTTTCGAAGAGATTTCCATTGTAATGACTGAGTTTTGTAAATCTTCTCTTTCAGATGTGTTAAAACTATTTGGATTTCATTTATGTGTTTCCTTACTCGCAGCTGAAATGTTTTACCATAGCCTTATGTCTTCCTTAATCCATTACTACTGCATTAGGGCTTCGTTACACTTTAGTACAACCACTACTGTAACGAAAGGATTTGGGTTTTCTGTATTTGTTTATTTCCTTTCCTCTGCACCAGCTATCAGCTCTGTAAGACCAATCTACATTTTCAGAACTCTACATGTATCCTTTGCTACGTCGGCCTTTCTTTTTCTTTCCCCTACCGCATCATGATTTATCAAAGCACTGAAATATAGAACTACTTTGCCTCACTTTCTGCAAGTTATTTAATCTTTGCTATTATCTCTTTTTCGGTTTTCATTTGACTCCATGCCCCATGGACCTTTTCCCTGGTTTAACCCTCAAACCCCACAAATCCAAGACCATCTTTTACCCATAAATCTGCCCACCTTTTTCACGCTACTTAAAATCCTATTGTGACATTGTTCGAGAGATCCCTCTCGGGTTGGAAGGGGCAGCTCCCAATCCAAAGTGGTTCGAGGTTGCCTCAGGATTGATTTGTTGCAGCCCATTCCAGTTCTGAGTGTTAACATTTTTGGCGCCGTTGCCGGGGACGGAGGACGAGGTTATCTTCCCTGGGATACGACAAAGTTCATATCTATCTCTTGATGGTGAACAAGGGATAGGCATTCGATTGGCTGTGATCATTCACCTGGCGACTCCTTGGTTCGTAGACTCTACATGATTTTGTTGGCGACTCCACTGGTGTCAAATGTCGAGCTCGTTTGCTGCTCGAATTGATGCAAGATTTGCTCCTCTGGACTTTATAAATGTTTATGGCTTTCCAAACACTATTCCAGACATGAAAATTTGGGTAGATATCCTTCCTAAGTTTGGAAAATATGAGGATGACAATCCTGGTCAACATTTGTTTGAATTCCACAAGCTCATGGAAGAATTAAATGTACATCATGAAGATGTCCTCATGAAAATGTTTATGTTTACATTGGGAAAAGATGTTAGACTCTGGTATAAATCTTTACCCCATTCCAGTATTCCTTCATTGAGATGCTTTCACGCACTTTTTCATCAACATTGTAGGAGGATATATTCTGCTGAAATCCTTTTTGAAGATTGTTTTGATACATGTCCTTTTGAGGAGGAAGAAAGAACATAAATTTCTCAAGTTGATGAAGATGAGCAGTATGAGGAGGAGTTAGCTCATAAAGATGCTGGATCTTGTGAACTTACTCAAGAAGAAGAGATTTGTCATCACGGTCAACCTGCAAAAGAGATAGAAAAGGATGAGGGTTGTTTCATTCAGAAGATACAGAGACCACCTTCTCCTTTAACTAAGGAAGAGGAGGGTCTGCCCTTGCACAACTATGTCGCAGCCCCTACTCACACAAATTTACTGCTTTCACACAGTCTCGGGGATGAGTGTCAAACTCCTTCCATTTCCGAAGAGGTAAACCTATTTTTAAATGATGACAGTCAGGTATTTCATGGAATTTTACAGCAAGTTAATGAACCTGTTCATGACGATTTCCTGCGAGAAGGTCAGATGTTAGACTCTGTTTTGTTGCATGAAAAAGATATGGCTGCCATGTTCAATGATCCTGAGCATCATAAATCAAAACATGGAGTAGTCCTGGATGTTCTAATACCTCAGTATGATATGTTTTTCCAAGACCCTTTTGCTGATCTTTTGGATTCATTTAATGGAGGAATATGCTATGTCATGAACGTTTGGTCACAAGAATTGATGAAGGGTTTGCACATCCGTGATCACCAACAAGTCAGATGGAGATTGTCAACTTCCTTTTTCATCCTGCTAGAAGAAAGTGTAAAAAAGTTTCAAGTAAGTAGGCAATTGTTGGATTGGCTTCATTGGCATTTTCGTATCATTTGATGCTGGAAATTTTTCAGTAGTTAGAGTAGGTGATGTATATAAATAAGCTGGACTTCAAGCACTAGATTGCAATAGGCAGTTTTCAATATGTTTTCAGTTCAGTATCCTGAATGGTTTTGTTATAAGCATTACGACTCCTGGATGAAGGCACTCAGTCTACGGTTCTTGGCACTTTCAGGAAAGCACCATCCCTAGTTGGAGCCAATGTTGTAACATATATTAAATTTGACTATGTTTCCCAAAGTACGAATCGATTCTCATTTTCACATTAACAAGGGGCTGCTGGCATTGGGAATGCCAACAGTGCATTGGGAGCATAGAGGATGCAAAAGAAGTGTCTGGATGAATGGGCTGCTGACCCTAAGGTCAAGTGTGTTCTTGTTGAGGGTAGTTCATTGCAGTACTCATTGATAATGACTAGAACCCAAAGTGGGATCTAGCCGTGGTAGAAGATGTTGATTTGAGTGAAGTCGACATCATGCTGCAACCTCTGCAAACAGATGCTAATGAACTACAACTATGAAGGTTTCATTTCACACAGGTTGATATGGGGACACCGAATGTATCTTTTTTGGTAGCTCTTGATACTAGAAGTGATCTTTTTGGGTTCCTTGTGACTCTATACAATGTGCACCTACTTCTACCTCAATATATGGTCTGGAACTCTCTGGTGTTTGGGGCATTTGATTATGCAGGATAGAGATCTGAGCGTGTACAGCCCTGCCCTATTAAACCTGTGACGGATGAAAGATGAACTTGAGCTTACATCTGTGCAGGTATGGGAGTGTGTTTAGAACCTCTATTTTGGGATACCCAACGGTAATCTCAACGGATCCCGATGTCAACAAGTTTATTTTACACAACGAAGATCGGCTTTTTGTTCCTCACTATCCGTCCCACTTCACACAGTTATTGGGGAAATGGAATATCTTTGCAGCTCGTGGAGATTTTCACAAGAGAATGCGAGGAACTGTCTTGCGTTTCGTCAACATTTCGGTTGTCAAAGAGAAGCGTCTATCTGAAAATCCACATATCATTCCAGAACTCAGGGAAGAGCACAAAGCATTCGAATAGACCAAATGAGACAATGAGAGTGTATCATGGGAGGCTTATAAATCAATGGTGTTTACCAGAGGTGTGATCAATGAGACATTGAGATTTGGGAACCCACCTCTCAACAACTTACTGTTTAGAAAATCTATCGAAATTGTGGAAGTGGAAGGATATACAATTCCCAAAGGATGGACGTGCATAGTATGTGATCAATTCACCAATATGGATAGCAAGTACTATAGAAACCCTCTTGTCTTTGATCCTCGGCGGTGGCAGGGAAAGGATACGAATCAAGCACCCTTTATAGCGTTTGGAGGAGGCTCTAGGATTTGTCTCGGATATGAGCTGGCTATGGCGCTTATTTCGTTTTTCTTGCATCATCTTGTCACACAATTCAAACGGGAATATATTCCCAATACCAAGTCAAAGTGGTTCGATTCACCCTTCACCTCAACTGTTGATTGCCAAATTCATGTAGAGAATCGTTGATGCTGAAAATGGTTGGGTGAACACCGATATGCCTTTGTCCAATGCAAATTGGAATCATTGTTTGATACTCTAAACGTAAAGGTACAGGAAATTGAGTAAATGATGAACTCAAATTTAAAGTTATGAAGGAACGTGATTATTTTAAAACCTGCCCCGAGTATAGACACTTGGCAGGGCGAATGGGTTCAGAATATCTAGCTAAGATTCTTTCTAAGCATTTAGAGGATGTGATCGAGGTGAGGATACCAAATATTTATTCTCTGACAAACAAGATAGTCGTTTAACCGGAAGCAAAGAATAAATTAGGTCGGGAGAAGATAAACCACATGCGTTTTTTATTTTCACGACCTAGCATTGGGAAAAATGTAACGGCCATGCAGGTGGCCTCAGGAGGTATCGGGACATTACCTTCAGGAAAAAAAGAGGGGCAACAGTGCCGAAACGGCCTCTGAATTGACGGTCACGCAGAATGAAGAAATGCACGCTTCTCGCTTAGCTCAGGCCAAAAGGGTCTCTGGTTGGATAGACAGGAAAAAGCATATTGTACGCTGGCACTTGGAAGGAAGTTATCACTGTGTATGGGAGAAATGGAATTTCTACATTGGGTAACGCTCTGGCAAGTGTAGGAACTATGATTACTGTCAAGGCAACTACGACTCCTGAATTTGGCCGAAGTGAGATGAGTGATACCTTAGCAAGCTTGACTTCGATAGATACACTAAGTTCGGTAGTCCATATGCATTCAGATCCTGGTCTTAAACTTATTTCGGAAGCTGAGGGTATTGGAATGTTGAGCGCCGGTTATGCCTGGAGAGCCACAGATTGGCTATTTTTTGTTTTGGATTCTGGTCTACTTGAAGCGGACGATGCTAGACAAGTTACTGCTGGTAACACTCCTTACACTTCAGCAAAGACATTTGAGGAGTTGAACCTTTCACCTGAACTACTCAGAGGTCTGTACTCAGAGATGGGATTTGAGAAGCCAAGCAAGATCCAGGAAATAAGTCTTCCAATGATTCGTACTCCACCTTACCAAAATTTGATTGTTCAGGCTCATAATGGGTCTGGGAAGACTACTTGTTTTGTTCTTGGTATGTTGAGCTGGGTTGATCCCAAGATTTCTGCACCGCAAGCACTTTGTGTGCGCCCAACAAGAGAACTAGCAATACAGAATCAGGAAGTCCTGGTGAAAATGGGGAAGCATACAGGAATAAATTCAGTTTGTGTTGTACCAACTGATGCTGGAAATTATGTCTCAAACTCAAGACGTGGACCAGTTAATGATCAAGTTGTGGTTGGCACACCAGGTACAGTGAAGAAATGGATGTCCACCAAAGTTTTTTCTTATATCAACTGATGTGCTTACACGGGGTTTTGATCAAGCACAGGTGAACCTGGTTGTGAATTTTGATCGCCTTGTCAAACATGCATCTCCTGATCCCGACTATGAAGTATACTTGCACCGAATTGGTCGAAGTGGGCATTTTGGTCGCAAAGGAGCAGCCGTTAATTTCATTTGCAAGGACCGAGATGAGCGAATAATGAGCAAGATTGAAAGATATTTTGGGCGACAGGTGCTTGAGGTACCTTGGGATAGAGAAGATGCTTTTGAAGCTGTCTTGAAAGATGTAGGGCTTGCATAAGTACCACACCTTCATTGAGTGTTTAGACAAAACTTTTGTTCATTACTGTAATTCAGCTTGTTTGCAAACAACTTTGGCATTTAAAGAAAATGATTTACAATTGTTTGCAAATAAAATGCAAGTCATGGTGGGATGGGTTTGGTATTGGAGACCATATAATTCAGTTTAATCTGTTTCAGTTCTTGAGGAAATATTCAACCAAGCAGGGATCACAGTGTTTGGATTTGTGTTCGACAGAACATCTCTCCACATGATATTCGGCATTGAGTTGTCTTTGGCGTTATTTATCCTGGGAAAAACCATCAACACATCAGCAGCTTAACTACATTCACGTTCCCTCTCTTTCAGAAATAGGACATTGTTTTCCATACGTGTTATTCTTTTGTTGGTATTGTACAGAATGTCTTTCACTACATGATGACAATCGGAGTTAAAAGAAAATCAAAACGCTTGGATTACACGCAGAAGCCCCACTCCACTTGTCAAAATGATTAGCGACGGTTCAAGCAGCCTGCGGAGCATCTGGCAGACTCACCTGGCATTCACACAATCCGGAGAAGGCGAATCATTTCATATTCCCAGAAAATGAAGGGTTTTACTTTAGAGTTTTATTAAAAAAAGAGGAGGAGGTAACACGAGGGGGGGCGCATGAGCTCAACACTGAAAAAACTTCTTTCGAAGAGATTTCCATCTGTGGGATTCATCACAGTCGATTTCTTTCAGCATGTTTTCTTCTCTTTCAGATGTGTTAAAACTGTTTGGATTTCATTTATGTGTTTCCTTACTCGTAGCTGAAATGTTTTACCATAGCCTTATGTCTTCCTTAATCCATTACGACTGCATTACATTTTGTTTTCCTCTAACTGATGGGCTTCGTTACACTTTAGTACGACCACTACTGTAACGAAAGGATTTGGGTTTTCTATATTTGTTTATTGCCTTTCCTATGCACCAACTATCAGCTGTGTAAGACCAATCTACATTTTCAGAACTCTACATGTATCCTTTGCTACATTGGCCTTTCTTTTTCTTTCCCCTACCGCATCATGATTTATCAAAGCGTTGAAAGATAGACCTACTTTGCCTCACTTTCTGCAATTTATTTAATCTCTGCTATTATCTCTTTTTTGGTTTTCATTTGACTCCATGCCCAATGGACCTTTTCCCTGGTTTAACCCTCAAACCCCACAAATCCAAGACCATCTTTTACCCATAAATCTTCCCACCTTTTTCATGCTACTTAAAATCCTATTGTGACATTGTTCGAGAGATCCCTCTCGGGTTGGAAGGGGCAGCTCCCAATCCAAAGTGGTTCGAGGTTGCCTCGGGATTGATTTGCTGCAGCCCATTTCAGTTCTGAGTGTCAACAGATCCAAGGAGGACGCATGGCAGAAGATCAGAGCATGTTAAAGACTCCATTTCGGGGTTTCGTGAATCGCGACTTAGAGAGGCAAGAAACAATACCACAGGAATGCCGAAATCACGAAATGGAAAATCGCGAAATGATCTAAGCCGTCAGATCAAGGGTTGATTGGGACTATTGATCTCACGCCATTTCGAAGTTTCATGGATTAGTAGTTGGAAGCATCAAGAACATTTACCACAGGAATGCCGAAATCATGATTTTCGAAATCGCGAAATGATCTGAGTCGTTGGTTCGAAGAGATCGTGGACCATTGATCTGACCCCCTTTGATGTATTGGAGACTAGTATTTCAGTTACCGGGAGATGGAGAAGTTAGAGACTCCCAACATTAGGAGTCTCGAAATGCCGAAAAATGAAATCTTGAAAAACACTTTATGAACAAGCACTTGGTCATGGCCATGGTCATATAGAGGAAGGAGCTAGCACATAACAGCTCTGTTTCAGAGTTTCAGAGATCAGGACATGGACTGGCGAGACACTTGGCCACAGGAAAGATGAAATGATGAAATACAAAATAAAGGCAAGCTTATGAAGATCATCCAATGGTGTAGGGGATTTTGGGCACGATCGTAGGGCTAATGTTGCTCCTCGCAGTCTAACTGCTGGAAACCATTGATGGTCTCTGCCAGAGGATTCAAAGAGACCTCTGTGTGATGACCAGAGGAGCTGAAGGGTCTCCAAGCTTCTTCCAGTGAATGAAGACGATTCTTAGAGGGACTGACAAGTGGATGAGCGTTGAAGTTTGTAACTAAAGAAGAAAGTATAAGCTCGACTATGCCAGAGAAGACGAAGAGTCTCGACTGCCAGAGAGGCTGAGGAATCTCAGCATGACATCCAGTGATGTTGAACGCGTGGGCAAACCGCTAGAGAAGTTGAAGGGTTACTATGATAATCAGACAGAGCACTCGAGATGTGGAAGAGATTAACGCGGTGTGAACAGGAATAGGCATGGTGTACATTACATGCACAAGGTGCACAGAAGCTATATGTACACAGTACAAAGAAGTGATGAAGTTGTTGTTGCTGAGGTGAAGTAATGCATGTGTGAAGAAGTAAAGGGGTGGTGCAACAACTGAAATGGACAGGAAACAAAAGGTGCATTGAATGGGAATGGCACGGAGAGCACAAAATGTTGGTTGTGGAGCCTGATTATCTTCTTGATTTAGAGGTCTTTTACTTTCAGCCGCGTTTATACCCCATGAAGTATTTACACCCCATAAGTATGTACACTCTTCCATGCAGGGGAGTGTAGAGGGGGGTTACCCCCTCTGCAGGGTCTGGGGAGGATATCCCCCCGGTTGGGGGGTCTGTGGGCAAGTGGGGGTTCGCGGGCAAAGCCCCCGAAGCAAAAATTGCCTTGTAAAAGTATATTGTAATTTCATTGTAAATTTGGACCGTTCATTATAAGGTCGCAGATCTAACGATAGAGATTATGTTAGGGTTTTTTTCCCTAGAAGGTAACCCTCTTTTATGAGGGAAATGTATTGCGGCTATGTATGTTGGCGAGTATTGTATTCTGAGAGAGGAGACTGTGAGAGAAAGAAGAGGAAGTTACAATGGGTTTTACTGTAGGTTGTATCCCTTCATTTTGATGGATAATAATAAAGAAAGGACCTAGCAATTTCTTTGGTGGATGTAGCCCACACTGGGTGAACCATGTAAATCTGTGTCTCTCTTATATTGTGTATCTTCTGTATTTTGTTTCCGCATTTGTTTTATTTTATTGCTCCGCAGTCCTGTTTTTCTAACAACTGGTATCAGAGCGTAAGGTAACTCGCAGGAAAAGAGGGTTCCTGGTTCGAGTGGGAGCAATGTCGGAAGATGGAAAGTTTAGGGTCGAGAACTT
>SNQJ01S0024079.1:44597-89292 GCA_010110895.2 Picea sitchensis
AATAGGGTCATAAATAATAATAACCGTTAGGTGGGACCCCTTGTGACTCCCTTTAGTTCATAATAATCATAACAATTATAACATAACCATTAGTTAAGCAAACACACCTCCTTGTGCCCCCCCTCAACAAATTTACTTTTGGCAATTTTAGCTCATGAAATTTGAAAAATTTTCAAAATAATACTCATATATCCAAAATAAAACATGTTGTCCAAAATCCATGAATTCAATTGTCATAAAACAATAGGTAACATAAAATTCAAAAGCCATATTTCCCAGTCTATGATGCAACCCTTCCTTGGTTGTTGTTGTCACCTCTTGATTTTCCTAAATTATCCTTAGCCTGGGCAGAGCCTTTAGGCTTTATATCACTGATCACGTGGGAACACTCATCCCTCAAATGCATCCGTGAAGACACGGATTTGTCAGATTCAACGGAGGGTGAAGAAGGGGCAACACTAGATTTTCCTTTATCAGATACATGGTGGGCTTCAGTCTTCAATCTCTTGCTAGCATGGGAGGATTGCACTAGCGAGTGATTAGAGGCATCTTGGACAATGGGGTTCAAAGGTGGAGGAGCAGGAAAGGTCAAGTTGGGCCAGCCACAATGTTGGGAGACTATCGGGTGGACAATCTCCTGCCATCCATCATTTTCAGGGACCTTAGATTGTAAGGAGACATGAGGAGGTACAAGATACCAAGGGCTTGTGGGCCTTGGAAAGGAGGCATTTCAGGCCTAGGTTGGACTATCCCCTGCCCAATCCAATTAAATAATCTGGCATGAAATAATTGGCCAATCTCTTTTAAATCAACATCAAAATGTATGGAGAACCTAGGCCTTCTTGGGCCTCGGTTCCAGTTACCTCTACCTCTATTTCCTTGGCCATGGCCTCCTGGACTGAAAAAAAAATCATCCTGCATGTGTAATCGATTAGAAAATAGTCTTTTAAATAACCATGCATGGAAACTCTTAAAAAACTAAATAGATTTGGCTCAGAATGTATCAAGCTCATGCAATCCAATTCATACAATTTTTTTTAATGTTAATCAACGAGAAAGGGGGTGAAAAAAGGGTTCAAGTATACATGAGGGGTTTGTAATTAGCGAAAAAATTGATATAATGAAAGGGAGAAGAAATGGTCACTGCTCAATGAGAACAACAATCAAATGTAAAACAAGCCAATAAAACATCACTGCAATCCACCCAAAACACTACCACTTTCATCTATCTCAACACAGAATTTCCCTTGGCTGTAATCAATTTCAGAACAGGGGGTGAAGAAGGATATGGGATATGTGAAGGGTTTGTAATTAGCGGAATGTGAGATCATGGAAGGGGAAAAGAACGATTATTGTTCATGAAATTAATCAAGCGATCCATAAAATATTTTGTAGTAAGACTATATGTACCATCCAATCAACAAACATTTGACTAAATAACAATTCTTGTACATCTAACTAGTTTATTGTTCATTAATCAAAACTTTAACACAGTGCTATTGCAAAAATGTAAGTTTTCCATACGATTTGTAAGAGGCACTGTTCCCACAATTTGCATTTTATAGAAATTTATGAACAATCCCCATTTCCAATTTGTTACTATCAAAAACAACCATTGTCCAGGCATTTCTTTAGTCCATGACTATACTCCAAGTCATGTGTATATATATATATATATATATATATAATATCAAATTTACATGCATGAAAATGACAACTCATTATACAACCAACAATGATCAATTAGACACAAGCTATGCAAGAGTAGTTTTCCCAGGAAATGTAGTTTTTCTGTTGTAAACAATCAATCCAAGGTGACTTAAAAGCTAAGCCACCTACCCAACATGATTTTCATCAACAGTGGTCAATTGCAAAAAATAACATGCTTAAAAATCAGTGGGTATCACCGAGTATGAAAACAAGCCATCCATACTACACACAGTGCACAACTGACAAAATCCCACAGTGTAACATTTTCAATAATCACACAACAAACATATGATAATGATATAGCTCAATATATTGTTTTGATTTATTGATTTAGTCACTCGTGATTGACCAAGATGTGCGTACTCAGGCTTATCCAACCAACCAACAAAATGATGCAGGGATATATCCAGTCCAATAATCATTTTTCCCCAAAGAAGACCATAGTTACCCCACCCAAATTTACTTTGCAAAACATCATTCACAGAACGCGACATGTGTGAATAACACAAATCCCTTGTAACCAATACCAACCATTATCCAAAACATCATAAGCACAAATACTAATGACTATATAACAATCAACAATTCACCATTGTGGTAGGAAATCAATCAAACGAACAAGTTGTAGTAGCTATGCATATTCACGCATCCGATCGAATCAGGGAAGAGGCTATTCTAATCAAAAATACTGAGTATGAATATGAGGAGAGTGATCCCATTCTGTGAAATTGAAATTGGAAATGAATTTTTATCCTTATTATCACATAACAATAATCGAATGCCAAATCATCAAGATTGTTACATATCCAACTGGACGGATCTGTACTCAAAATGGTCGATGATATATGACCATCCAACACACAAGTGGTAAACCCTACAGACCAAGTTGTTTCTCCATGTCCCCCTTGGACTTTTATATTTAACGGTTTGCATTGTAACTAACACAGGACAACTAGAGCTGACTTATTTTAATGGTGACAACCCTGATATCATCAGTGCATGCATAGAGGGAACCACGAATTACTCGCGGATATATGTCAGGTATGAGACAGGAGGGTTAACACAGAGGAGCGAGGCTCCAACCTGATCGATAGAGAAGATTATAGTGCACATGGTGTACCCCTTGTGGTTCTTAAAGAAACCCCAACACTGAGGTGATGACGAGGCCGAGCAAGAAAAAAAGATCCATTTTGTGGCTTTTAGTGGGGAGATGGACCATTTCTCAAATAAACAAAAAGAAGTGATGAAGAACGCGTCCAACCATTAAACCCCCAAAAAAGAAGAGATTGGAAAAGTGATGCACACGCGTTGGGACAACCAACCAAGCAAACCAACAACCAAAGAACCCCAACTAAGCCAGTAGTAACAAAGAGCTATCACCAGGAACACTGATAACTTTTACAAACTCAAAATTTAGGAAGTACCATCAATTTTCCATTTAAAAACCAAAATTTGACACAGTTGCAATGCTCAGGAAAAACACAAACCCATACATATTATCCAGCTATCATTTCATAACCAGAGTGAAGTCAAGAATGGCCAAAAAAAAAAACATACCCGTTAATCGAAAATCCTTATGACGGAAGGTGGTTGAGTGGTTTCACCCTGCTAAAATTCCAGAGCATGAACATAGCAGCAATATCAAACAATATTTTGACTAGGGTGGTGACTAACGGGAAGGGTATAGGTGATGTGTAGTAAATACATGTCACCTTGACCCATACCTCATTAACTCAAACAGTACATGCCAACAATTCACCATTAACACCATTAATCAACATGTATCGAGACTATCACCATATTAAAAACCCATATCATGACTTACACCATAACATAATTCGAATGCCATATAAAAGCCATTGCATAACCAATATCACCATTAACTTGTCAACCGTTCCTTCGACATTTAAACTATCAAAGGTACCTTATGTATATTGGTTACCAATTCCATTTTCCATTGTATGACTACTTACATTACCACTTGCCAAGTGTGCCACCAACGTTTCAACCATATAAATGTAAATCATGTGATTCAACACAATTTCATATCCATTCCTTGTTAGCTAGGGTTTAACAACAATCAACAAGTAACTTCATGTAGATAGCATTCCAGAAATAGGTCCCTTCCTTGCATGTGTTATAGTATTTTACCTTTCTCTAATTTCCTTTCATATAATTTCAATAACATGTTTGTTGTGTAGGTGAGAGGAGAATAAATACCATTTAATGAATAGAAGGTTGTAGTAACATGAAGGAACAACATTTCAAAGCTCTACCCATACCAATGACAACAATATCTCATCAACCATGTAAACCTTTGTAGCACATCATCATAACATCGAAAATGAACAAATCTGATCTCCAATAGTTCAAGGGGGTCCCACCTACTAGTATTATTTAGTCTTATATAATAATAGGCTTTAGAAACACTTTGTGGGTAAATTTATGTTGACATTTTCAATCGTCAACACGTTGCAGTCAAGTTTCGGAAATCCTAGTTCCGAAGTCATTTTTATAGGTGATCTCACCCCAATTTCGCTTGAAGAGATGCCCCCTTCAAATTTATTCTTCAACAATAAAAGGAGGTCCATCATCAAATGAGAAACACAGCAGAAAGATGGAGCGATAGTCAAAATTCAAAGAATGGTGTACGATGGAAAGAATCGAGATGATACAAAATTTACAAAGGAAGTTGCAGGTTTGTTGGGCGCTTTCGCTACTGCTAATCAATGGTCCGAGGAAAATTTGGCTGAACAACTACAACAGAAGAGCCTGTTGGTAGAATAACTTCAAAATAAAATACACACAACTAAGTAGTATGTCCATAACATACTAAATCAAGACTTTGAGCATATCAGAGAACATGATAAACAACAAATTCAACAACTTCCGACCAACTTTGATGAGCTCCAAAGGAATTCACAGTTCAATCAAGGATTGATCACCCAACATGTTGAATTAATAAAACAATTGCACAATAAGGAGTTGACTGAAGGTACCACAATGGATATTTCATCTTTCCAGACTCAAGCAATGGAAATAAATGAAAAACTGGAAAATGCCCAGCAAGATCTTTTTATGAAGGTAGAGGCCATCCAGAATTGCTACCAGGCAGTAGATCTTTCTCTGAAAGACATATACATCAAAGAAAGAGAAACTCTCTCATATCGAGTTAAGTTTCAAGAGGTTGTCTAATTGGTACCAAAAGATGATGTTTTAGATGTTCCTCAGCTTTCTCTTTTTGAGCAAAGAAGAGATGATATAGCTTTAAAGGCCTGGGAAACAAATCTAGAAGAAAGCAAAAGACTTGCCAGTGAGGTAAATGAAGCTTATCTAGAAGCGTTGTCCTTGCTAGACAAATGACTAATTTATTTTGAAGGAAATGTTATCTCCGAAGCCCTGGGTCAAATTGCTATAGTAAAGAACTAGTATAATACCAGAACAAACAAAGAAGAATCCCTGACGACCATTCAGAAAATGAACCAGATTGATCTCCTTCAAATAAATAAATGGATAGTAAACCCAAGCTTGCAATTATAGGTCATATCTCATGGGTCGAAAATGATACAATAAAAGTTTCCTCGGGTAGAGAGGAATTTATACACTTTTGAGGTGAATGAATCAACTGAACCTTCAGGATTGGTGGTCAAGTTATTGAGTAAATGCATCCAATGTATTGAATATGGGAAGGCAAGCACATCCAAAAGCAAGTAAGAAAGTGCCATTGCATTATTAAATATATTTGAAGGGACAAATGGAAACAAAGCTATGATGACTAGGACATTGTGCTAAAGTATCAAGAAGATCAGACGACAGAAGTATTTCGGTCAGCAGACAAAGAGATTGCCAACAAAGCTCATCCTATTTTATTATTTCAAATATTTGTTATTTTAAATTATGAGAAGTCCAACTGTTTTGAGTTGTGACATTTTTGTATAAATACATAGATTGAAGATCTATTAGAGGTTGCCTCTTGTCGATTGTAATAGAGGAAACTCTCCATATTGAGTATTAATACAAGTGCATACAAAGATTCCAAATTTTATTTAGTTTGGGTTATGTGTTTCTTCTGTTTTTCCATATCTCAACATTTCTTTATGCGTTCCTTGATAAATGTGTGATTTCAATTTAGTACAACAACTACTGTAATCGTATTTTATCAGTAATTTGTTAAGTAAGCAGTTTTTCCTCTGCATTTACTGTGAGTAAATCAAGACCTGTGAGCTATGTGGATTATTGTACCTTATACTTTATTCAAGGTTACACTATCTATTTTCTTCCACTATAACAAGGTGATATTCTTCAAAAATTGATGCCTTGCTTTGTTTTACAATTTTGTAGTTTTCTCTCACATCATTCGATATTACAATTTTGACTCAGACAAGAAATATGACCTCTGTTCTACCATACTGTTAATTTAATTTAAGGAATTTTTCTCATATAACTAAGGTATAAAAATAACTTCTCAAAACACTCTCTTAAATTTTCCTAATTCCTAACATTACTCTTTGAGCCTTAAGTTGAATCTCAGGACCAACATCTTTTTGGCGTTGTTGTCGGGGACAGAGAAACGAAGTTATTTTTCCCTGTGAAAATGACAAGGTAAGATTCTATCTTTGATAGTGAACAAAGATTGAATACATAAATAAGTCTATTTTTATTTTTCACTTGGAGACTCCACCACAGATAAATTGGCATTCGGTCGAAATAATACCAGAAAGAACCCTGACGATAAGCAGACCACACGTGTATCATATCCCGAAAGGTTGTTAAAACCAAAGGGATACATCAAATAGACTATCACATACCAACCCAAATTTGCACTAGTCAATACTAAGGTTTCAGTTGAAGAACTAACCCCTAAAGAGAATTTTAAACAAGCACCCTATGTGGAGGCATCAACTAGTAAACCCGAGGCTAGGTTCGAGAACCCAGAGGAAATTGTACCAAAAGTAAATATTGAGATTGACTCGACTAATACTCCTAAAAGTCAAAATGAAATATCCCTTTCTATACATGTTGTCGTTAATATTCTGCCTATCCCATCTTTTCCCAAAGTAAAGATTTCAATTCTTCAAAACCCTGAGGAACATATTTTATATCCTAATCCATCCCCTATAGGTTCGCCTATTTATACATCTTGTGAGTCTGAAGAAACAAGTCCACGTTTTCCTTTCCCTCCTCTTCTATAATGTTCATCTCCTAACGACCTTTTTCCACAATTTCCTTTGTCACATCTTGAATAAGTTGAAAGGTCTCCACTTTGGTCCTTCAAAGTTTTCGAAAACCCTTTTTTTCCCAAAGTTCGTCCCCTATACTTCCAATGGTTGTTGTTGGAGGAGGTGGTGTCAGAGGCGGAGGAGCAGGTGGACAATATCAAGGACAACCCCCACCCCCTAGAATTTTTTCCAAGGTAACATCCATATACACTCCCTTGGTCCTCCATGTTTTCTTCCATGATTTGCCTGAAAATTATATGAAGAACTTACCAAAATTTATGGAAGAATGAGATTTAACCACCATAGAGAACATAGCCTTTTTCAATCAGTTCATTGATATCCTTGGCATTGAGCATGAGGATGTTTACTCAAGGATTTTAGTGAAAATTTTCAAAGGACAAGTAAGAACCTGGTTTTGAGGACTCTCAGTAGGATCCCTACGATCATATGACGACCTAGAAAACATATTTTTAATATAGTGGGGAGAAAAGAAAGACCATATGTATTATTTGATTGAATTTGGGGCTCTAATAAAAAGGAATTCTGATTTGGTTCTCGAATTTACCCAGAGATTTAACAAATTATACCATAAGATCCCAACCAAAGTTAAACCCTCTTAACTTGCAACAAAGGTAACTTTCACAGGGGATTTTGAACCCAACTTTTCCTTACTCTTAAGAGAAAGAAGATTTGGCACTCTGACAGGAATGCAAGACGATGCCATATAAATCGAATCAAATATAATGTCATGTGGTAAATTAAAATCCAAGGTTGAGACAGGAACGAAAGAACCTAAATGTTTCAAGGAACCAGCAGGACCCTCCGGATCTGAGAACTTTGTGGAAGAAAAAATGGATGAGATGGCTAAAATAATCAAAGATTTGTCAAACAAAATATCTATAATGGAACTATATCAAGCCAAACCTGATCCATTTGCTAGAAATCAGTTTAGGAGAAATACTAACCCCAAGAGACCTCAAAGACAAGTAAAAAATGAAGAGCAAAAAATCCAAGCTCCATTTAAAATAGAAAATTTCATGCAAAGGGATGATATGAAAAATTATGAGGGGTTAGAAGAGGATATAAACAACCTTAGTCATGAAGACCAAGAACCTCATTTAACTAGACATGATTACGAATGATCTCTAGACCTAGAACCCTTGTTTAGTAATGAGGAGAGTATAAATAATCTGGGAGAGTCTACATATCAAGCAATCGCCAACTCCATAATGGTCAAACTTCAATAGAAGTATAATTTAAGGCCTAGAGAAACTAATACTACAAGTGTTCCACCAAAAAAGATTTTATCAATAAATAAAGCGAATGAGGCAGTTGTTACTAAACCTCTAGTCAAAACACAAGTTGCTCGAACCAAAATAGTTGAAACAAGAGAAACACAAAGTAAGAAAACAGAGAATAATGAAGCACAAGCTCCAACGAGAGAGATAAAAAAAACAACTAGAGGTTTTAGGTTAGAAAATGAACTAAATAAAATTAAAATTCTTGTGCCCCTGGTTGAGCTTGCCAAGAATCCAATTTATAAAAAACAGATTGCTAAAATGGTAATTTTTTCTGATGTTGAATGTCACGCAGATGTGATCAATCTACAAGATGAAATACCTACGATTATGTTTGGTCCACACATAAAAAATACTAAGGATTTTGTTGCTTCGTTTTATATTACATTAACTGTGCATGACCACTTACTTCATAATTGCATGTTAGATTTTGGGGCCTCTCACAATTTAATGCCTAAAGTTATCATGGAAAAATCAGGACTTGAAATCACTAGACCTTATCAATACTTATACTCGTTTTACTCTAGAAAGGTTAAGTGTCTGGGCATGATCAAAGATTTGGTAGTGAATCTTGCACAGATTCCTATAAAAAGTATCCTTGTGGATGTAGTCGTTGGTGAGGTCCCTGCCAAGTATGACATGCTTCTATCTAGGTCTTGGGGCACAAAATTAGGAGGATCACTCCAATTGGACATGACTTATGCTACAATCCCGATTTTTGGTGGACAATTTACTCGACTATACAGAGAGACTAGACTGGCATATATTGTAAGTGACCCCCAAAACCCAAACAATTACCCAGTCTATGTTGCCAATCAGGATTTAGGAAATTGTATTTTATCAATATTAGAGGAGTAAGGAAAAAAAAAAATTAATGGCTCTTCGTCCTACAAAGGGGCGGGAGATGGAGTGTTATTTTTTGCACCTGGAGATGAGTACGTCATCCCCTTTTCATACATATTACACTGTGAAATCATTTATACAAATAATGTCTGTGAGTATGAAGCTCTAGTGTTAGGATTAGAGGCTGCTAAGAAGCTAAAAATTGAACATCTAATAGTTTATGGTGATGCAAAGCTTATTGTGAAACAAATAAAGAAGCAATATCAAGCTAAACATCCAAGATTAAGGTCATACATAAATTGCACCTGGGATTTGATAGAGAATTTCTTCTCGTCATTTAACATTCACTACATTCCCATAATGGAAAATCAACAGGCGGACTCTTTAGACAAAGTAGATGCGATGTTTGTATTGCCTATTTTCCTAAAGATGAAGTATCATATATAAATGAGACGTGAACCTTCGATCCCAAATAATGTGCAACACTAACAAGTCTTTGAAGACAATGAGCAAATTAAACAGTTCCTAGAAATGGTTGACAAGTTATCTGAGACTCATATAGATCAAGAAAATCAGAACAATCCTATCTGGATCATGCAGGAAGGTGAAGATCCTGAAAAGTTCCAGGATAAAATCACAAGTCACCAAATTCTTGTGCTTAAGAACAATCATATCCCTAGAGGTCTGATACCCTTAGAGAGATTGTTTGACCAAGATGATATACCCTTAAAGTATACTTTACGACCTCAGCCTGAAGAGGTTGAAGATTGTAATATAGAAACTAAAGAGGATCCTAAACGGGTAAAGATATCTAAATACCTTACAGCCCAAGTAAAAAATAAGTATGCCGAATTTCTTAAATAGTATAAAGATGTCTTTGGATCGTCCTATGACGATATAAAAACTTACGATACCTTTGTAATTGAATAAGATTCCCTTGAATCATGGTATCAAACCTTTTAGTCAGAACCTGAGATAGATAAATCTTATCCTCTTTCCAGTAATAGAAAGGGAATTCAAGAAGCTTCTCGATGCAAAGATTATTGTTCCACTCGGGTATTCTGAATGGGTAGCAAATTTGGTACCCGTCAGGAATAAAAGTGGCGAAATAAGGATTTGTGTAGATTTTAGGAATTTAAACCGGTCATCCCTCAAAGACAGTTTCCCACTGCCAACAATGGATCATGTCTTGGAAAACATAGTTGGAGCTAACAAAATGTCTATGATTGATGGTTTTTCTAGATACAACCAAATTGTTGTCCACAAAGATGATAAAGAAAAAACTGCTTTTACCACTCCGTGGGGAACTTACATGTATGATAAAATTCATTTTGGTTTGATGAACGCAGGAGATACTTTCCAAAGAGCGATGGATATAGATTTCATCGGTGAGAGAGATAAATTTGTTTTTATTTACTTGGATGATCTAACAGTCTTCTCTAATTCTGATGCAGAGCATATGGTTCATCTCAAACAAACTTTCGAGAAATGAAGAAAATTTGGTTTGTCTCTTAACCCGTAGAAGACACACTTTGCTATGCAAGAAGGCAAGCTTCTGGGTCATATAGTTTCTAAGGATGGAATCAAAGTCGACCCTAAGCGATTCGAGTCTATTGACACGATAAACATTCCTAGAAATAAGAAAGAAATCCAGTCTTTTTTAGGGAAAATAATTTTTTTGAGAAGATTTATCCCAAACTTTGTTGAATATGTCAAACTAATTTTAGATATGTTGAAGAAAGACAGTGAAATGAAATGGACTGTTGAAGCTAAAGCATCATTCGAGTGAGTTTAAAAATATATAAGTGAACCACCAGCGTTAGCTACTCCCGACTATACTAAGGAATTCCTGATTTTTTCTTTCACATTTGAACATACTATCGCAATGGTACTCCTACAAAAGAACGAAGAAGGTTTCGAGCAGCCGCTAGCCTTTTTTAGTAAAATTCTCAGGGACACCGAATTAAGATATGATATACTGGAAAAAAAATCTTACGCAATGGTGAAAGCTCAAAAAATCTTTCAGGACCTATGTACTGGATTCCAAAATAACCACTTATGTGCCAACAAGCTCTGTCAAAGATATCTTGGTACAACTGGACAATGATGGTAGGAGAGGTCGGAGATTAGATCAAATTCAGGAGTTCGATCTAGAAGTAAAACTGACCAAGGTAGTCAAAGGTCAAGGCCTAAAGAAATTGTTAGAAGAATCAAATTTCAGGGCACTCAGGATAAATCACCTGGAATCACACAGATATATCCCAGATATAGAGGAACTTGATGATCAAACCCCTAGAGTACAGATCAAAGATAAATTTTGCTCCTCTGATTGGTATCACAATATTTTTTCATACCTCCTTACCCTTCAATTCCCGAGTGATATGACCCCATCCAAAGTGAGAACGTTGAAGCTACACGCAGTTAAATATTGTAATATTGAAGGAAAATTGTACTGGAAGGATCCTCTAGGTTTATTTTTATGTTTTTTAACAGAACCTGAAACAGAGAAGGTCATAAATTAATTTCACGAAGGAGCGTGTGGAGGACATCACGCCTGGAGGGAAACGACCTACTAGATTTTAAGATCCAGATATTATTGGCCAAAGTTATTTACTAATGTGAATTCCAAGGTCATAGCCTGCAACCCTTGAAAACGTTTCTATGGAAAGCAAAATCTCCCTGCACTTCCTTTGATCCTAATCAAAACATAAACTCCTTTTCAACAATGGGTTCTATACTTCATCGGAGAAATTCACCCCCAGTCAAGCACCCAACATAAATGGATTTTGATTGCTACTGATTATTTCATGAAATGGGTTGAATCCATTCCAACTCGGAATGCCACAGATTCGGTAGTTATAAAATTTTTGGAAGAAAACATCCTATCGAGATTTGGTTTCCCTCGAAAAATAGTCATGGACAATGCCCAAGCTTTCAAATCTATGGCAATGTGAATTTTTTGTCAAAAATATAACATTGTTCTAGGACATTCTACAACTTATTATCCTCAGGGAAATGGGTTGGTTGAATCATCCAACAAGAGTTTTATGAATATAATAAAAAAAGTGTTGACGGAGAATAAGAAGGCTTGACATGTTCACCTGAAGTACACCTTATGGGTGAACCGGATCGGTACCAAGAAATAAATATGTATGTCTCCTTTTCAAATGGTTTATGGTACTACCATTTTCCTTCCCATCAATCTCGCTCTTCCTGTGATGAAGTTGTGGAAAGATGCAAAAGAGGAGCCAAATGATGTTACAAGGAGGATAAACCAAATAATCGAATTCCAGCAAAACAGGGCCGAAGTAGATAACAAACTTCAAAAGGACCAAGATAATATGAAAGCCCTTTTTGATAAAAAAAGTGAAACACAGGGATTTTCTTCCTAGTGATCTAGTTTTAAATTGGGATGCTAGAAAATAAGACGCTAGAAAACACAACAATTTTGATCATCTTTGGTTCAGACCATTGAGGATTGCAACTACAAAGGGAAAGAATTCCTTGCTACTGGAAAATCTCTACGGAAAAAAAATTAACGCCCCTATCAACGGGTACTATCTAAAACATTTTATGAAATAATCATGTTTCAAATTACCATTGTATATATTGGCTTGGTTTCTTGTTTAAATTTGCAATTTCACTTCCTTTCATAAATTTATCTAAATTTAATTTTTTGTTGTAAATAAACCTAGTCTTATTCGATATCATAAAAGAAAAATATTAAATATTTGCATTGCATATATTTTCTATTCTGCGGAATTCCCGAAGTTTTCCTATCTTGGTCCTATGCAGAATACTTACTATCAAATGAGAAATGTGGAGGTATCGAAATCCAACGCTCAGTTTTCAAAACATTTGTTTTCTCTCAAAAATTGTGATGAATTAATAATTGGTTTGATTGAAAATGTAAATGAAATACGAGGTATGAACTTCTATACTTATTTTTCAAGATAAAATTCTAAATAAATATGATTGGATATAAACAAGGTTCTACTCATGTAAATATAATCACCCAATCAAAGATCAGAAAAGTATAAATCTCTAGATTTCTGAATCAAATGAAAATAAAACAAAAAAATGAAATAAAAAGACAATGAGAATAAAAAGGGCTTAAAAAAAGAGAAGCTTGATAATCGAGAAGTGAACTTATGTGGAAATGAGATTCTTTTGTGTCAAACCCCCCGAGTCCTCATTCTGTTTCATTTTTCCTATCTTTGAGATTTTATTCTATTCCGATTTTCACTACCTGGCTTTAAATCTTCATAGAAAGAAAGAATTTTGCCTTAGCTCTGAAAACTTAAAAATATATCTTCAAAACAAGATTAGGAGAAAATATTTATGTTCCTCTGATTTTAACTGAAAGAAAGTATGCCTAGGATAATCTTGATAACTTTATCTCTTCTATTAGATTTTAATTGATTATTTCGCTCAATGCAAATCCCTGAAAAATAAAAATCCTCCATAAGATCTTCCCTATAGGAAAAGACATATTGAATATCAGGAAAGAATTAGTTCAGAGTACAAATAAAAAATTGTTGACAGACCTTCATTGTCAAATCTTAAGCAGATATCATCCCTTGTATGATAAATACAAAATGATTGCCCCCACTTCAAAAATATAAAAAATATAAGACAGATGGTGAAAGGAAATTCATAAAATGATTGCCCCCATCTAGTCCAAGACATATGGTGAAAGGAAATTCGTAATTCAATTGGCCCCATTTTTTCCAAAAGAGATGATGAAAGGAAATTCATGTAATCATTGCCCTCATATCAATAAAAGGAAAAAATGTTCATTGAAGTGGTGAAAGGCAATTCAATGGGAGATGTAGATAAATTCACCGGGGTACTGAACAGGCTCGCTGGCAGTGAAGAAATATCTATGATATGTGTAAGGTTTTCATACATGCATAAACATACTCTAGTATCAAGTTCTCTTTCCAGTAATATTTAAATTCTAAACCAACAAGAGATTCGCTAAATAAATTTTTTAAATTACTTTGCCTTGATGCGAACGAAGTCCACCAAAGTTTTATATTTCAGTTAATGTTGTTTTGATTATCTTAAGCAAATCCAAACTCAGTTTTAGGAAAAGGAAATTATTAATAGCCTAACTTGACGTCAATAATTAAATGTGTTGTGAAGGTTTTCTGAGATTCGGTTGAAGTTCAATTTTTCTCCGTATGATTTTTCCTAAGGGTATTTCCTAGAAATGAAATAATGACTCCATTTACCCAATAAAAGAACTTGGTCTACTGTTCTTCCATGCCTCATAAGGAGACGAGATCCCCAGATGGAGCCTATGTTGGAACATATATAATCTTAAACTTTGAGCTTTAATTTCTCAACTTCATCTTTCCCAAAGTGGCAACTTAGAAATCGATTTTCGAAGTTTAAATCAAATTTATTTTTGGTCATAAGGCACGCATGATATCCGTCATTGATGAAGTTCCCCCATTGATCGAACGATCCCCTTTTCCCATAGTTTTGGAGCCACCTGATTGTTAAAGAGTAAAATATTTTTCGATAGGTCTTCACGATTAAAGTCCTGAAATTTGAAAGTGTCTATTATAACTTTTTCATAAACCTTTAAAGGACATGAGTCATAGTACATGTGTATCTTTTGAGTCTTCATGGGTTGACACGTGGCATCCATTTATGATGTTTTCATTTGAAATTCATACGATTCTAAGTAACACGTGGCACCCCCTGTTCTCCACACGTCATCAGGAATGACGTCATCTCCGACACATCACTACGGGAGGTGACTCTTCGAAAATATAACAAAGAGATAATTTTGCAAATTCACGAGGCACTAAGATACTAAAGTATTAAATCTAAATTAATTAAGTTAATATTGGTTAAAATATAGTTAACGACTTCACACTTTGGAGTTCGGACATTCACCTTTCATCACATCCTAAAATATCTGAAGTCCAAACTTCTTAAACACTTGAACTTAAATGTGATTAATTAAAACTTAAAATCAATTATCAGATAATTAATCATTTAGCAGTTTCGCGTTTCAAGGATTTCTTTTCGAGCTACATTTAAAAAACCCAAAGTCTGAATACTTGAAGAACTTGAAGTTAAATGTGATTAATTAATATTTTAAGATTTATTATCTCATAATTAACCTTTCACGGATTCGTGATTCGAGAAATTTCAAATCTGTTTCATCCAAAACTCCCAAACACAAACCACCGAATATTAATGGCATTTATTACAAATCAACGGTAATGATTTTTAGCATGGATTGTGGATCACCCGATAGAATTTATCATTAAGTTTAATAAATTTGTCGTCAACAAACGTATACTCAAATCAATGCACCTGAGGTGAATAAGAATTCTTGATTTTGAATTCCATTTTCATCTTTGCATAATAGTAAGTTTTTTCCAATTCAAAAGCTCACGCATTCCCCTACAAAAGGTAATTCCATTCTGATTTTATCGATATCATGGCACCATGGAATATGATTAAAGCAACTGGTGAAGGTGCAAATCTGAATTTGGACTCTCTGTCAGATACCTCACCATGAGCCATAGACACTGTGAAATATTGGACACATGTGTTCGAGATTCTGGAGCATGAGCTTATAAATTTCCCATAGGATTCGGGTGATGCAGTGAATGACACTCATGAAGCTAAAATCATGGATATAGCTTAGTCAAAACTACACAAAATAGTTGTGCGACCAATACTCATGCCGTATAATGACATGATAGGCTGAGCCCTGGAAAACGTCGATGTTCAAACCAGGAGCATTTTCAACTCTCAAAAGGTTGTTGTTGGGTCTTTCTAACCAGAACACATATAAGTAATGTATAAGCTATCCCTCGATTTTAAATATAATTTCAATTTTTCATTCATGTTGGAGTTTGAGCAACAGGAGTGTATACAATATGACAAAATCTATCATGATATAATCAAGTCCTGGTGGGGGCACCCAGAGAAGCATTTATGCCACAATGTTGTTGGATACTCATATGATTTATGTAGCTATGATTATCTGTAGGATATTCGGGAAGAAGAGTCCCACTCATTTCCCGGTGGCATGGGTGTCAATTATGCACAAGGTGGATGAGGGTTAATCTTTTAACTAGGACAAAATTTTATCAAACAACCTGGCTAAAGAAATCATAGAATACAAATTGGCTATGTCAAAGGGGAAACCTGCCCCTTTATATATGTCTGTGTATATCATGGATGTTATTTTCTTCATAACCCCTTTTCCACTGATGAATTGGAGTTGGACCCTGACCAACATTGAACCTATTCACTTCTATCACTCCAATTTGTGGGAAGATAAGGCCAAATATTTCTTCTATGGAATTTTCCATCATGTAGTGGTTCTCGTTCATATAACTCTATATGGGAAATCTGGGCAAAATAGAAGACTGGTTCATAAACGAAAACTTCTCTTACATCAGGGTTTTCGGATGCTCAGTACCTCCCCATGCTCTGCCTAGGTTTTTACCAAATCGACTAGTATGCCAAGAAGTGGCTTATCAAACAGTGACAGGGGACATCAACAAGGAGTTGAAAGTAGCACAGAAAAAGGTATGGTCTACCTTCCCTCTCCAGGTTGGTATGTTTTCATTGTTAGATTTTGGTCACTCCAAGGTTGAGGCTGCAGCTTTGGAGGATGTCAAGTTGGTTGACATTGAACTTAAAAGGCATGACCCACACAAAATCATGGAAACCCACCTGGCCCAATATAACCTGGAAAGATACATGCATGAAAAATCCCTACATGATGAAATATTCAGGGGAGTCAGGTCTTATGAGGAAGTATTGAACAGAGTCCAAACATTGTCCCTAGATCAACAGGCCATTTTCTTCAGTTTTCAAAAACACAGACGAAACAACTTGCCAAAAGTACTACAAAAATAATCGATAGCCACTTTGCCTACACAGGAAACTGTACCTCTAGGTTTTGAAACAGGGAGCTTTGGAAAATGGGATACTGAGGAAAACCCAAAGAACACCAAAGTTTTAATGCATGAATTGGAGGCTTCATTATAAAATCCATTAGGCACTCAAGAAAAGGCTCATCTCGAAGATTTCCTAAAGCAAGGCAATAATACATCTCGTTCTACACCAGCCACATCTGTTGCCAATACTGTTGAGAAACAAACGTCTATGGATATTGGTACCCCCATTACTTCATTGACACCGTTATAGTCAAGTTGTGGAATTCCTAGTTCCAAAGCCATTTTTATAGGTGATCTCATCCCAATTTCGCCTAAAGAGATGCCCCCTTCATATTTCTTCTTCAGCAAGAAAAGGAGGGGCATCGTCAAATGAGAAACATGACAAAAAGATGGAGTGATAGTAAAAATAAAAATAATGGTGTACGATGGACAGAATCGAGATGATACAGAATTTGCAAAGGAAGTTGCAGGTTCGTTGGGTGCTTTCGCCACCGCTAATCAATGGTTCGTGGAAAATTTGGTTGAACAATTGCAACAGAAGAGCCTATTAGTAGAACAACTTCAAAATAAAATACAAAAAAATGAGCAGACTCTCTAGAACAGACTGAGTCAAGACTTCGAGAAGATCAGAGCACATGATAAACAAAAAATTCAACAACTCCGGGCTCACTTTGATGAGATCCAAAGGAATTCACAATTCAATCAAGGACTGATCACCCATCTTGTTGAATTAATAAAACAATTTCAAGATAAGTTGGATTTGAATGAAGGTACCTCAGTGGATATTTAATATTTCCAGACTCAAGCAATGGAAATAAATGAAAAACTATAAAATGCCCTACAAGATATTTTTATGAAGGTAGAGGCCTTTCGGAATTGCTACCATGAAGTAGATCTTTCTCTGAAATATATCTACATCAAATAAAGATAATCTCACTCATCTTGAGCTAAGTTTCAAGAGGTTTTCTTATTGGTACCAAAGGATGATGTCTCAGATGTTCCTCGACTTTCTCTTTCTGAGCAAATAAGAGGTGATATAGATTTAAAGGCCTGGGAAACAAATCTAGCAGAAAGCAAAAGACTTGCCAGGGAGGTAAATGAAGATTGTCTAGAAGAGTTGTCCTTGCTAGACAAAGGACTAATCGATTTTGAAGGAAATGTTGTCTCTGAAGCCCTGGGTCAAATTGATATAGAAAAGAACTAGTATAATTCCAGAACGAGAAAAGAAGAAGCATTGATGACCATTCAAAAAATGAACCAGATTGATCTACTTCAAATAAATAAATGGATAGTAAACCCAAGCTTGCAATTATAGGTCATATCTCAAGGAGAGAAAAGGATACAATAAAATCTTCCTGGTCTAGAGAGGAAGTTATACACTTTTGAGTTGAATGAATCAATTGAACCTTCATGATTGGTGGTGAAATTAATGAGTAAATGCATCCAATGTATTGAATATGGGAAGGCAAACACATCCGGAAGCAAGTAAGAAAGCACCATTGCATTTTTGGATATAGTTGAAGGGAAAAATGGAAACAAAGCTATGATGACCAAGAAGTTTTGTTAAATTATCATAATATCAAGAATATTAGACGACAGAAGCATTTCAGCTAGCAGACGAAGAGATTACTAACAAAGCTCAACAGTCTCTGTGTCCTATTTTCTTATTTCAAATATTTGTTATTTTAAATTATGAGAAGTCCAACCATTTTGAGTTGTGACATTTTTGTATAAATACATAGACTGAATATCTATTAGAGGTTGCTTCTTACTGGTTGTAATAGAGGAAACTCTCCTTATTGAGTATTAATACAAGTGCAGACAGAGATTCCAATTTTTTTTTAGTTTGGGTTATGTGTTTCTTCTGTTTTTCCATATCTCAACATTTATTTAAGAATTCCTTGATAAATGTGTGGTTCCAATTTACTACAACAACTACTGTAATCGTATTTTATCAGTAATTGTTTAACTAAGAAATTTTTCCTCTGCATTTACTGTGAGTAAATCAACACCTGCGAGCTGTGTGGATTATTGTACCATATACTTTATTCGAGGTTACACCATCTATTTTATTCCACTGTAATAAGGTGAGATTATTCAACAATTGATGCCTTGCTTTGTTTTATAGTTTTGTAGTTTTTTCTCACATCATTCGATATTACAATTTTGACTCAGACATGAAATACGATCTTTGTGCTGCCATACTGTTAATTTCATTTAAGTATTTTTTCTCATATAACTAAGGTAGAAAAAGAACTTCTAAAAACACTCTATTAAATTTTCTTGATGCCTGACATTAATCTTTGAGCCTTAAGTTTAATCTCAAGAACAACACATTTCATGCCACACCCCATGGGAAACATTTTCTAGATTATGTTCAAGCTGATTTTGGACAGGTTCATTTGGGTGATGATGCACCATGAAAAATTGTTTGAATGGGTAAGGTACAAATAAATCAAAATAACTAAAACCAATGGTTATTGAAAGAGGTAAGACATGTACCATATCTAAGGAAAAATCTAATTTCAATAGGGCAGTTGGAAAGTGAAGGCTATATATCTATATTTACAGATAAGGCATGTAAGGTCTCCAAAGGATCACTGGTGATAGAAAAAGGAGAGAAGGTAGGTACATTGTATTTATGTACTAGTAATATTGATTCTTCGGTATCTTTAGCTTCTACAAGATTGGATACAACACTGTGGCATCATAGGCTTGGACACATGAGTGAGAAGGGGATGCAGATACTTCACAAAATAAATTTGTTTTCAAATCTTAAACAAATTGATTTGGATTTATGTGAGCATTTTGTTTATGGAAAATAGAAGAGAGTCATATTTCTCAAAGTCGGAAAAGAAAACAAGAGTGAAAGGTTAGAGATTGTGCATACAAATGTATGGGGACCATCTCAGGTGTCATTTCTTGGTGGCTCTTGTTATCATGTTATTTTTATTGATGATGAAACTAGAAAAACTTGGGTTTATTGCATTCGACAAAAAAATTATGTATTTGACACTTTTAAGAGATGGAAAGATTTGGTTGAGAATGAGACAAGAAAAAGGTTGAAGTGTCTCATATCAAAAAATGGAGGTGAGTATTGCAGCAAGGAATTTGATGATTATTTTTCATACCATGGGATTCGTAGAGAGAAAACAGTTCCAGGAACACCACAATAAAATCGTGTGTCAGAAGGATAAACAAGACAATCATGGAGCGTTCAAGGAGTATGAGATTGCATGCAGGGTTTCCCTTACAATTTTCGGTAGATGTTGTAGATATTGTTGTTTACTTAATAAAAAGTGGACCTTCAATCTCTTTGGATGGTGGAATTCCAGAGGAGGCATGCATACGTAAAAAGGTAAACCATTATTTTTTGAAGACTTTCGGTTGTAAAGATTTTGTCCATATTGATAAAGAAAATAGAACAAAGATTGAGGTAAAATCCAAGAAGAGTACCTTTATTGGATACGGTGTTAATGATTTTGGTTATCGCTTATGGAATTATGAAAATTAAAAAATCATTAGGAGTAGATATTTCATATTCAATGAGAAGGTCATGTACAAAGATCAATTGCAGGGAAAGAAACGGGAAAAAGAAAAACAAGAATACATAGTGCTTGATGAGATCATTGAAAAATAAATTCCAAAGGTACCAGAAAATAAAAATGTACAACAAAAGGAGAAATAGGTACCTCAAACTCCTGCAAGTGTTTTTAAAAGATATATCAGGTTAATTAGACCCCCTGAATGATACTCTCCTTCATTGTACTATTTATTGTTGGCTGATTATGGTGAACCAGAAAGTTATGAAGAGGAAATGCAGGAAGACACTAAAAGGAAGTGGGAGAAAGGCATGAAAGAGGAAATGGATTCCTTAGAAAATAAATAGACTTGGGTCTTGGTTCAGTTTCCTGCAGGAAAATGAGCATTGTAGAATAAATGGGTTTACAGGTTGAAGGAAGAAGATGGAGGAAAAAAGAGGTACAAGGCTAGAGTTGTTGTAAAGGGGTTTGCACAAAAGAAAGGTATAGATTTTGATGAAATATTTTCTCCTATTGTTGAAATGAATTTAATTAGGACTATTTTAAGTCTTGTGGCAGTATAATATTTTCATCTTGAACAGTTAGATGTAAAAACAACTTTTCTCCATGGGGATTTGGAGGAAGAGATTTATATGTAGCAGCCATCGGGGTATGAGGTAAAAGGGAAGGAGAATTTTGTATGCAGGTTGAAGAAGATATTGTATGGCCTAAAGAAATATCCAAGGTAGTTGTATTTGAATTTTGATAGGTTTATGACAGAACAAGGTTATAGTAGATGCCATTCTTATCATTGTGTTTAATTTAAAAGGCTAGAAAATGGAAGTTATATTCTTTCTATTGTATGCAGATGGCATTCTTGTTGTAGGTTCTATGTTGGCATAGGGGTAGACCCAGGGTTCAATGCTTCACAAACACACCAACAAAACCCTAACTACCGCCCCTTTCGGTGCCACCCAAGGTAGAGGTAGTGGGGGTTTCAGGACTCAGGTGTCTACAACCAGGTTGGGACACCAATATGTTATTGTAAAACTTAGCAGAGCACTTAGACAACAACATGCATTAGTTCTTGAATCTCATTCACATCGCAGAGTAAACCCCTATTACAGATCAGCATAGTAACCATAAAGATCAAGTACTTTCACTCTCTTAGCACATAGCATTAGCTCAGATCTATCATTCATTCATATTTAAGAAGAAACACATCATATGCATTCATCATACATTATAATAACAACACTAAGCAGATAAACACATAAACAACATTGCACAAAGAACATCAAGACGTAGGATGTACGTGGTTCACCCCAGTGTGGGCCTATGTCCACCAACTTCTTCTTCTTCTTTATTAGTCTTCAATCTCCTTACATTCATCTTCTCCTGTGCACAAAGACATAGAGCCAAACTTCGCACTGGACAGGTGATCTACGCACAATGCACTAGATCCACCTTCCCCAAAACTAGGTCAAGGAACATAACCAAATCCTTAATAGCACAAAGCCTTACTTTACACAGACAGATCACACAGAGAAACTTACAATCCCTTGCACTAAGCCAAACATACTATGCACATATCCAACACACTGTAGTAGTACTTTTTACATCGCTTAGCTACTTATTTATACATTTACAGCAATGCCTAATCATGGGTAAACCCATGGGCCGACATCCCTAACCCATTACATAAACCCTAGTAAACCCTTTTTTGGGTCCACAAGTCCACAAAATAAGTGATATATTGCGATCTTAGCTCCGCCTGGGTGCTCCATCTTCGAACAACCTGTCGAAGTCCCAAAAGTGGTCAAACACAACCAATGTTTCCTCAAAACTTGGTCAAGGACCAACAGGCCCCCAACATTCACATGTGACTTGTCCCGAGTCACACATATCTGGGAAATGCTACTTCAAAGGCCTTGAGCTTAGCTTGATCTGCCTTGACTTGTTGCTTCGCTAGAGCCTCCTACTCGATGAACTCCTGAATCAGTTTCTCTATGACAGGCCCTTCCAGGTGTTGTTCCGCTGTCGTAACCATCTGGTCCAGTTGCGAGCCTTGTCCTTCAATCTCTTCAAAAAGTGTGCAGGCTTTGTCCTTCACCAGATAGAATGTCTGTGTAACCTCCATGATTCTTCTTTGGATGGTAGTAACCTATTGTTGGACTGTGCATTGTTCCTATGATCTTTTCATCCTCTTGACTGCAGTGAGAAGATTCATCTATGCCTGGACGGTAGATGCATGTTGTTGCACCTCCTGGAGTTTTTCTTTTAGTTTCCTTAGCTCTGGGTCTTCTACGACGTGTTCATAGGTCTGGGCACTATGATCACCCAATTTCTTACATTCTGAGGCGAGTTTCCTGATCATTCCAACTGCGCTCTTAGTTTCTTCCTCCCTTTGGTCGCATACTTCTTACAGAGTGCTCGACACCACTTGAATCTCTAACTCCATTATCCGTGATTGAAGCTGTTGAATGGCCTCAGTGAGCTTCCCCACTTGAATATCGGTTGACTCTTCTTCCTCCTGTGCCAAGCCCAGCACAGATCAAAGTATTGTAGTCACTGCCTCTTTGACCGCAGTCTTCTCTGTGAGCAACTGGTGTTTTTATTTTTCTACCTTTGCAGTTTCCTCCTCGAACATTGCTCGAATTTCATCTTTCTCCTTCTGCGCAACTCAAAGTTTCTCTAAGACCTCCTCCTTTTCTTGCTTCAAGGTTTATGTAGCCTACTCTATTTCTTCTTAGACTTTTTGAAGTCGAGCCTATGTTGCATCTACTAGCCTTCGTAATTGGGCAGGCTCATCCCCCAATTCTGCGATTTTCGACGAAGAAGGCGCGGTAGGTACTATGTGACTGAAATGGATAGCTTTCTACATCCCTTTCAGCTCCTTCTCGATTCTTTCATACCGTGTTTCCTGCTTCGCTCCATGTCTCTGCAAGATATCCTCTAAAGCGTCCTCCATGGCTGAGATGATTAGACCGACATCATCCTCTGTGAGCACATTCTTCGACTGAGACTTATTGGCACGGGTATTCTTTATTGTTGAGGGTTTTTGTGGATAAACCTTCCTTTTCTTTGATGTTTCGACCTCGGTAGGGGGATCCTTCGGTGGTGTAACTTTTCCTTTGTCTTTATTTTCTCCTTCTTCCCCTCCTTCTTCTTGGTTTACTTCATCTCCTCCTCCTCTTTCGAGTGATTCAGGCCTCCTTTCCTTTGAGGCGTTGTCCTCCTCATCAGTTTCTATGTTCGGTACTTCCTCCTTTTTCTTATTTTTCTTGGCTCTTCTCTACCCGACATGCTCGACTTAGGTGACCAAGGGGCTTCCAATGATGTCAGGGTTGGAAATTTCTGCATCGTCAACCAGTACAAGGAACTCTGTTGGCCATTCTTTGGTGATCTCATCCATATATTCTTCGGTTAATTTATAATAGGACTGCAATTCCTCCTTACTCTCATCCCTGCGCGCAACGATGTAGATAAAGTGTTGATCTGCGTGGAACTTCGCTAATGGTCTATATTGGTGCAATGTATTTGGGGTCATGTGTGGGAATGACTCAATAGTACACTTCAACTTCTGGTAGTAGGCATGGAAGACAGCATTTGACTATCACTGCTTCGACATATCATTTATATACCACAAGGTGGTGAACCTCATGGCCAATAGATCCGATGGCTCCACTTCTGGAAATGTCGCTCCTTCCGACATTTTCCAAGCAAAAAATGTGATTAATACCAGTAACGAACTGAAATGGAATTCGTAGCCATGGTCTTATGATTTGCGATAGTATTTCTCAAGATTGTTGATGAGGTAGCTCACTCAGTTCATTTTCATTCCTTCTACGCACTTCCCTGCAAGGTCTACTACGAATCCAGTGACATGTTTCAGAGAATTCTTTATGACGAGCTTGCCAGCTATAAGCCTACTAGATAGGTGCACTATGACATCCTGGATAGAGGCTACCTTGTAGCCTCACTTTTCCTTTTTTACATCGCCATAATCCTCCTTTATGCACTGTGTCAAGGAGAGATCTGAAGTCTTCCCTGGGTAGAATTGCTGAGGGTTCGGTCCCTGCATGCTCAGTCCTATGATGAGGTGGATCAGCACTGGATCCATAGTGATGCACCTGTCGAGCCATAGATACCCTCCATGGTATCACGACAATAAGAGTTTAACGCAAGCATTAACCTCCTGATGTTGGCCAAAGTGAGGGATCTTCTTCACGTTCAACATCGTTGATTGCGCGAGCTCCTTAATCCACAACTGGGAGACTATGTGAGGCTTCTTCCCAGTCGTCTTCATCAAATACCTATGTGGTGCGAGCATCACATAGTTATTCCTCTCTCCAAGGTTAAATTCATTGTTCTTCAAAGCTGGGATGTGTCCTAACTAGGGTCCAACTAGGCGTATCCCCTTCAGGATGTACACAGTGATCAACGTGTACTTGAAGTCACGTGGGATACTATTGTGGGTAACTGCACTAGCCAAAGGTGGTATGTACTGTGGAAATAACGATGGGATCTGCTTCGCGTTATCCATATCATCACGGTGATTTCTTCGCTTCTTAGTAGCATGGCTAGAGCGATGTCCAGTCAAGGGGGATGCTTGCAATCTACCAGGCAATGATGCCTGTATTCCTATAGACATAACTCTCTCAGCCATGAGCTCCACAAGAATTTCTTCCACGGACTTCTCTAGCGCGCTAGCTTCACCCAACATTCACACTTGTAACCGAATAGAGAAGGTAGGAGAACGAACAAGCGAGGTAATCAATGGACGTCGAGGTATAGAAATCACAGCGTGATACAATGGATTCTCTTGTTAGCTCAGATAATCATGGGTGGAAAAACGTGGTCCCAACACAACGTCTGCTAGGTTAAATAGACAAGTGTCGTAATAGATTCCTCGAATGTGCAGGAATGCCTCAATCAATATGAAACAGTTCGTTATGGCACGGTCTCAACAGTCCAACGACGGTATTTCCGAAAATAAATGTGTTTCTAGCCATTTTGGAGCATCATTCTCATGGTCGAGGTGCCTCCAATGGTCATATAGCTTCACCGTGGCAAAGTCCCATTCTACATGGTTATGCTATTCCGACAAGGTTCAAGTTCTACAGATCTACCTCCTACAAAGTATTTTCTAGAACTTCCTGTAGTTTTTCTAACTTGGATTTCTTCTTACTGAAATTCCTTGCCTTATTTCCTGTGATCTGAGTCTCTGGATTCCTCTTTCCATTCTTATTCTTATCTTTTCTTAGCATAGTGACTTTGCGTTGATGATATTCTTTCAAAGGGTTCAAAGGTAATACCTCTTTTCTTACTAGGTCCTGGGTGGACATACTTTCTTCTTGCATGGATAGGTCCTTCAAACCTTCTTGTGCTCTTTCAAAGTTGATAGCTACTTCTTTTTCATTTTGTTGCTTCGACTCAACTTCTCATTCTTATACCAGTCAATCTATTCTTCGAGCTATGAGATCCCTTAGCTCTTTATTTTTATTTTTTGTAGCTTCTTCCTCTGCTTTCCTTCTGATCTGATCCTTCTTAATCCAAGTCTTACCTAATAAAAGTGGAAAAGGGACATTGTTCTCAACAAATTTAATGACTTCAAATTCTTCTTCAGTCGATGTTCCATGAGAAATCATAGGTACATTAATAACTCTTCCACATAGGGTTATCATATTTCCTTTAAACAAGCCTATTCTTCCCAATGAAGGTATCATTGCAAGCTTTCCCAAAATTTCCCAAGTGCTTTATGGAATAATATTCACATGTGTTTCTGCATCCAATACATAGTCTATGTCGAAGTCTTCTATTCTTGTAACTATGCGGTTTTTTTCTTTCAAGATCTCTCGCAAACTGATGTCTTTGTGATCATCCATTACTTATTTTAACTGTATTAACATAGTCTCTGACTCTTTTTCTGTATGATTCTTTAACATATCCTTAGTCTCTTGACCTTCTTTATAGTTTTCTTGTCTGATGTTCATATTTTCAACTTTAGCAATCATCCTTGGTCAATCGTCAACCTCATGACCAATAGCTTTACAACAAAGACAAATAGCACCTATACCAAGGCATTCCTTAGAAAGATGTCTCGGTCTTCTGCAAATATAACATAGTGTCAATCCTATCTTTCTTTTAAACGAGCCCAACCTTTCCTATACTATGCACTGGGATCACAGTGCTAGACCTGCAATCTAAAAAAATTATTTCTAGGTTCCTGCATCCACTTATTAGTCCAAAAATTATTTCTATGCATAGGAATAACATATCTTTCTCTATTTCTATCAAAATTATTTAGATTATCTCTTTCTTCTAATTGTACCCTAGTTTTCAGACTGGGACAAAATATATCAAACATACCTCGATTCATTCTTTCAAAGAAAACAATTCCACTTATCTTACCCTTACCAAAGCACAAAGCTTTAATATCTTACCTCTTTTCTTCAAATCTAGTTTCTTTCTTAGCATAGAGCTTCGCGAGTTAAGTACAATACTCTGCACTACAAAAACAGATCTACACACAAAGATTTCTCTTTTCTTCAGTTCCCAACAATCACAGTTTCAAGTCCCGACAACAGAACCATTTGTTGGCACAGGGGCTGACTTAGGTTTCAATGCTTCAACAACACACCAACAAAACCCTAACTACCATCCCTTTCGGTGACACTTGTGAAGCATATGAAGTCTCACTCGAGGTAGAGGCAGGGGGGTTGCAGGACTCAGGTGTTCACAACCAGGTTGGGACACATATCTATGATTACAAGACTTAGTAGAGCACTTAGACAACAATATGCATTAGCTCTTGAATCTCATTCACATCATAGAATAAACCCTTATTAAAGATCAATGCAGTAACCATAAAGATCAAGTACTTTCACTCTCTTAGCACATAACCTTAGCTCAGATCTATTATTCATTCATCTTTAAGTACTAAGAAACACATCAGATGCATTCATCACACATTATAATAACAACACTAAGAAGATAAACACATAAACAACATCGCATAATGTTGGCACAGGGGCAGACCTAGGGTTCAACACTATAACAACACACCAGCAAAACCCTAACTATCAGTTGTTTCGGCAACACCTGTGAAGAAGATGAAGTCTCAACCGAGGTAGAGGCAGGGGGGGTTGCAGGACTCAAGTGTCTACAACCTAGCTGGGACACCCATATGTGATTCCAATACTTAATAAAGCACTTAACAGTTAACATTCATTATCATTTAACCCTTATTCACATCCCAGGTAAAACCCTAATTACAGAACAACGCAATATTCAACAAGATCTAACACACCCAAGAACTTAGGACATAGAAATCGATAAGATCTAGCATTCATTCACATTAATAAACACTAAGCTACTATATCAGATGCACCTAACATACATAAAGATGATAACACTACACATCAATCACACAAAGCAACCATAACACAGGATATACGTGGTTCACCCCTAGCGTGGGGCTACGCCCACCAACTCTTCTTCTTCTATATTGTCTTCTGTCAATCTTCGTACATGCACAGGGCTTCAAAACCCACTCCACATAGGACAAGAGATCTATGCACACCTTTCCAGATCCTCCTTCCCTGAGTTAGGTCACAGCACAAATCCTTCTTACAGTATGTACACAAGCTTCTTACAATCACTTGCACTTAGCTCTGCAAGTTCTCAACACACAACCTGCGTAAAGCATCCACAACTATTCTCACTTAGCGCACTGGCCTCTTCTTACATCGCCTAGATATATATTTATACATTACAAGAAGGGCCTAAACATGGGTAAATCCATGGGCTGACATCCCATACCTGTTACATAAACCCTAAACCCAAAAAATCCACAAAAAGGGGGCGAGATCCACCGATCTCCGCTTCATCTAGCACTTCATCTTCGACCAGATTGTCGAAGTCCCCAAAATTGATCAAACATGACTAGTGTTTTCACAAAACCTGGTCAAGGGCCAACAAGCCCCCAACACTCATCTATAACTTGTCCAATGCCACTCTGATCTGGGTAACTCTGCCTCAAAGGCCTTGATCTTGGCTCGAGCTAATTCAACCTACTACTTTTCCAGAGCCTCCTGCTTGGAAAACTCTTGAATAACTTTCTCAGACACTAGTCCTTACAACGTTGTTCTACCATGGTGACTACTTGTTCTAGCTGTGCACCTTGTCCTTCAATATCCTCAAAAATTGTGCAATCTTCAACATGCACTGGCTAGAGCCTCTGGGTCACTTCCATGACTTTACTCTAGATGGCATGGACCTGTTGCTTAACTGTGCATTGTTCCTGTGACCTTTTCATCCTCTCGACTGGTGACAATAGCTTCAACTGTGCTTGCACTATTGCTTCCTGTAGATTTTCCTCCTGGAGTTGTGACTCTAATGTCCTTAGTTCGGGGTCCTCTTCAAGGCGCTCGTAGGTATGTGCACTTCAACTGTTGAGTTTCTTTCATTCCAAGGCCAATGCCTTGATTCTTTCGACTGCGCTCCTGGAAATTTCCTCTCTCTGGTCTTTCACTTCCTACAAAGTGCTTGGTACGACTTGTAGTTCCAGTTCTACTATTCGTGCTTGGAGCTGTTGAATGGCTTCAGCGAGCTTCCCCACATGGCTCTCAGTGGTTTCTTCTTCCATATGTGCTAGGCCCTTCACAGAGCGAAGTGCTCTGGTGACTGCTTCTTTAACTCCCATCTTCTCTGCAAGCAGTTGTTTTTTCTCCTTTTGGATCTGCGCTCTCTCCTCTGCAAACTTCGCCTGGAGGTCATCTTTTTATTTTTGCGCAACATGACGTTTCTCTATGGCTTCCTCCTTTTATTGCTTCAGGGCCCCTATGGACTGTTATTTTTCTTCCTAGACATGATGAAGGCGAGCCTCTCTCGAGTCTACTAGTCTGCGTAGTTGGGCAGGCTCATCTCCTACTTCTATGTCCCCTGCTGACAATGGTGCAGTAGACACTGCGTGGCTTGAATAAAGAGCTTGTTGTACCCCTTTGAGACCCACCTCGATCCTGTAAAAAATTGTCTCTTTTTTTGCTTCACTTTAGTGAAAAATGTCCTCTGAGGTATCTAATACAGTGATGATGATGAGGTCAATATCATCCACCATGAGCACAGTGTGGAATGGATTTTTATTGGCTTTTGACTTCTTCTGCGATGAAGGTTTCGTCAGGTAACCCTTTATTTTCTTGGATGTTTCTATATCTGTCAGAGGATCTTTAGGCGGTGTTACTTCGCCCTACTTCTGCTTGTCTTCTTCCCCTTCACCCTCTTCTTTGTCTACTTCTTCACCTGCTCCCCCTTCAGGTGAATCTAGTGTAGTTTCCTTTGATGCACTTCTCAATTCATGTACCTCTTCCTTATTTTTCTTCCTGTTGTTGTTGGGTGCATCATATTCTTCGTGAGTGACCATAGGGCTTCCAATGAGGTCGAGTTCAGAGAGTTCTACTTGGTCAACCGGTACAAGGAACTCTACAAGCCATTCCTTGGTTATTTATTTCATGTCCTCCTCTGTGAGTTTGTAATAGGACTCAAGCTTTTCTTTGTGTTCGTCTCTACACGCAATGATATAGATGAAGTGCCTGTCTGCGCGAAACTTCGCAAGTGGTGTGAACCTATGTAGAGTGTTTGGCGTCATGCGAGGGAAGGATTCAATGACCCTCTTCAATTGTATATAATAGGTTTGGAACACCATGTTTGACTTCCATTGCTTTTCCATGTCGCTCGAATACCATAGCGTAGTGAACTTTGCAACTAGTGGTTCAGACGGCTCAATTTCAGGGAAGGTCGCTCCTTCCAACATCTCCCAAGAAATGAAGGCAATGAGAATTAGTAACCAAATGAAATGAAAATCATAGCCTTGATCCTAAGCTTCGTGGCAGTCTTTCTCTAACTGGTTGATGAGGTAGCTCACCTAGTTCATTTGCAACCCTTCAACGCATTTTCCTGCGAGGTCGACAACAAACCCCGTGACCTGTGTTGGCCTATTATTCTTGACAAGCTTACCAGTGATCAACTAGAAACCTAGGCGCACTACGCCATTCTATATGGAGGCTACCTTACAGCCCCACTTCCCCTTCTCCACATCACCATAGGTGTCTTTTATTGTCTTTGCCAAGGTGCGATCTACAGCCTTCCATGGGTAAAAGTCCTGTGGGTCTGGTCCTTGCAAGCTCAATCTAGTGATCTGATGGATTAGCATCGGGTCTATTGTGATGCGCCTATCCAACCATAGGCAATATCCATGGAAGCATGATAGCAGGAGTTTAACACATGCATTAACCTCCTGATGTTTGTCAAAGTGTAGGATATTCATCACATTAAGAATGGTGGACCTCACGATTTCCATAGTCCACGGCTGGGGGATTATCTTTGAATTCTTCCCCGTTGTCTTGGTCAAGTACCTATGTGATGCAACAATTCCATAGTTTTTTCGATCTCCCAAGTTGAAGTCACTGATCTTAAGCATCAAAATCCTCTCCAACTGTAGTCCTATTGTGTGTATCCCCTTCGGGATCTACATGGTGATCATTGTGTAGTCGAAGTTCCTTGGGACACTGTCATGACTCACCATGACAGCGAGAGGTAGGATGTAGTCAGGAAGTATTGATGGGATGAGCTTCGCATTCGCCAAGTCATCACGATGCTTGGTTTGTTTCTTTATCGCAGTTTGGAAGGGCCCATATTGACATGCAGTCAATGGGGATGCTTGCACTCCTCTTTTCAACAAATCTTGTGCCCCTACAAACATGACCTTCTCATCCATGAGGTCTATGAGAATCTCTTCAATGGATTTCTATACTGTGCTAAATTCACCCAACATACATGCTCAAGATTTGATATCTCAGGTCGGTGAATAAATAATCAAGGTAGCATAACAGATGGCGAGGTCTCAATAAACACAACGCGGTAATAGTCATCTCTCTATGGGCTTGAGTAATCACAATTGGAAAAAGTGTCCACGATAAGAAATTTGACTGATTAAAAAGATAACATCATAACATATTCTTCCAACGGGTAGGAACTCCTCAATCAATGCAATTCCATCCATTATGGCATGCTCCCAACGGTCCAATGGCGAACGTTCCGGAAATAACTATGTTTCTAGCCACTCTAGGGCGTCGCTCTAATGGTCAGGACGCCTCCTACGGTTATATCTCTCCGCCGTGGCGAAGTGCCAATCTGCACTGCTCTGCTATTATGGTGAGGTTCAAGTTCTGCAATCCTACCTTGTGTGAAGTCCTCTCTGGAACCTCCTGCAATTTTTCTAGCTTTTCTTTCTTCTTACTAATCTTTCTAGCTTTATTTCCTATGATATTCGTCTCTATATTCCTCTTTCCATTATTGTTCTTATCCTTTCTTAGCATAGTAACTTTTCACTATTGAGTATATTTCACAAGGTTCAAGGATAATACTTCTTCTCTTACTGTTTATGGAGTAGATGATCTACTCTCCTGTATGGATAAGTTATCTAAGTCTTATTGCATTCTTTCAGCTTCGCCAGCTAGGTCTTTGGTCCTCGGTTGCTTCGAATTGTCCTCCTATTCTTCTAGTAATCACGCTATTCTGCTAGCCATGAAATCCCTTATTTCTTTCTTTTTCTATTCTAGAGCTTCCTCTTCTTCTTTCCTTCATATTTGATCCTTCTCAACCTAGGTCTTTCCTAGCAAAAGAGCAAAGGGGGTGTTGTTCTCAACAAACTTAATGACCTTGAATTCTTCTTCTGTCGATGTTCTGTGAGAAATCATAGGTACATGGATAACTCTTCCACATATTGTTATAATCTTTCCTTTAAACAATCCTATTCCTCCCAGTGAAGGAACCATAGCAGGGTTTCCTAAGATTTCCCAAGTACTTTCTGTCATAATTTTCCCCTGTGTTTCTATATCCAATACACAATCTATGTCAAAGTCTCCTATTCTTTCTTCTATGCACTCTTTCTCTTTTAAGATCTCTAATTAACTGATGTCTCTATGATCATTCAGTGTTTCTTTCAGCTGTAATAATATAGCCTCTGATTCTTTCTAGTTTTTTAGCATAATCTTAGTCTCTTTACCTTCCTCATGGTTTTCTTGTCTCATGTTCATATTCTCAACTTTAGCAATCATTCTAGGGGAATCTAAAACTTCATGTCTAGTATCTTTACAACAAAGGAAAATAGAACTTCTACCAAGGCATTCCTTAGCAAGATGTCCCGATCTTCTACAACTATAACAAAGAGTCAATCCTCTCTTTCTCTTACACAATCCCCAACCTTTCTTGTACCGTGCACTAGGATCACAGGGATGGACCTACAAAAAAATATTTCTAGGATCCTGCACCCACTTGTTAGTCCAAAAATTCTTTCTATGCATAAGAATAACATATCTTTCACTATTTCTATCATATCTATTCATATCATATCTTATTTCTTCTAGTTTTTCCCTAGTTTTCAGAGTAGGACCAAATTTATCAAACATACCTAGATCCATTCTTTCGAAGAAAAAATTTCCACTTATATTACCTTTATCAGAGCACAAAGATTTAATATCTTACCTATTTTCTTCATATCAGACTTATTTTCTTAGCATAGAGCTTCGCAAGTCAAGTAGAGTACTGCGCACTACAACAACAGATCTACGCACAGAGCTTTATCTTTTCTTTAGTTCCCAAAAATCACAGATTTAGGTCCCGGCAGTGGAACCATTTGTTGGCACACGGGCAGACCCAGGGTTCAAATCTACAACAATGCACCAACAAAACCCTAACTACCGACCCTTTCAGAAACACCTGCGAAGAAGATGAAGTCTCACCCGAGGTAGAGGCAGGGGGGTTGTAGGACTCAAGTGTCTGCAACCTAGTTGGGACACCGATCTTTGATTACAATAATTAACAAAGCACTTAGCAGTTAACATTCATTACCATTTAACTCTTATTCACATCGTAGGTAAAACCCTAATTACATAACAACGCAGTATTCAACAAGATCTAACACACCCAAGCACTTAGCACATAGAAATTGAGCATATATAACATTCATTCACATTACTAAACACTAAGCTACTATATCATATACATATAACATACATAAATATGACAACACTAAGCATAAATCACATAAATCACACAAAGCAAACATAACACAGGTTATACGTGGTTCACCCCCAGCATGGGGCTACGTCCACCAACTCTTCTTCTTCTTTATTGTCTTTTGTCAATCTTCGTACATGCACAGAGCTTCAGAACCAACTCCGCATAGGCCAGGAGATCTTAACACACCTCACTATATCCTCCTTCCTCGAGTTAGGTCACAACACAAATCCTTCTTACAGTATACACACAAGCTTATTACAATCACTTTCACTTAGCTCTGCAAGTTCTCAACACACATCATGCACAAAGCATCCACAACTATTCACACTTAGCACATTGGCCTCTTCTTACATCACCTAGATATCTATTTATACATTACAAGAAGGGCCTAAACATGGGTAAATCCATGGGCTGACATCCCATACCCGTTACATAAACCCTAAACCCAAAAAATTCCACAAAATGAGGGCCAGCGAGATCCCACGATCTCCGCTTCACTTGGCGCTTCATCTTCGACCAGCCTGTCGAAGTCCCCAAAATTGGTCAAACATGAATAGTGTTTCCACAAAACCTGGTCAAGAGCCAACACACAAAGCACATCAAGATGTAGGATGTATGTGGTTCACCCCAATGTGCGGCTACATCCACTAACTTCTTCTTCTTCTTTATTAGTCTTCAATCTCCTTACATTCATCTGCTCCTGTGCACAAAGCCACATAGCCAAACTTTTCACTGGACATGTGATCTGCGCACAATGCACTAGATCCACCTTCCCCAAAACTAGGTCAAGGCACAAAGACAACTCCTTAATAACACAAAGCCTTACTTTACACAACCAGATCGCACAATGAAACTTACAATCCCTTGCACTAAGACAAATGTACTAAGCACATACCCAACACACCGTAGTAGTACTTCTTACATCACTTAGCTACATATTTTTACATTTACAACAAGGCCTAATCATGGGTAAACCCATGGGCCGACATCCCTAACCCATTACATAAACCCCAGTAAACCCTTTGTTGGGTCCACAAGTCCGAAAAATAAGTGAGATCTCGCGATCTCAACTCCGTCTGGGCGCTCCATATTCGACCAACATGTCGAAGTCCCAAAAGTGGTCAAACACAACCAATGTTTATTCAAAACGTGGTCAAGGGCCAACAATCTAATATGCAAGATATAAATGTGCTCAATAAGAAATTATCTAATTAATTTGCGATAAAGGATTTGGGTGTTGCAAAAAAAATCCTTGGTATGAGAATAACAAGAGACAGGAAAAATTGCAAATTGACATTGTCTCAAGGTGAGTACATAGAGAAGGTGTTGGAGAGATTTAGAATGCAGAATGAAAAACTAGTTAGTACGCCTTTGGCCATCCATTTCAAATTAACTAAGGAAATGTGTCCCAAGAAATAGGAGGAGATAAAATACATGTCCAGGGTTCCTTATTCATCAACATTTGGCAGCTTGATGTATGTGATGGTTTGCACAAGAACAGATATTGCACATGCGACGGGAGTTGTGAGAAGTTATATGAACAATCCAGGTAAAGAAAATTGGGAGGAAGTAAAGTGGATTCTCAGGTATTTGAGAGGTACTTCTACGCATGCATTATGTTTTAGAGGTACACAAAACTTTCTACAGATATATGTTGATTCATATATGGTAGGTGATAAAGATAACAGGAGGAGAACCATGGAGTATGTTTTTACTGTAGTTGGAACAACAATAAGTTGGATTTCGAAAGTACAAAAAATTGATTCACTTTCAACAACAAAAGCAGAGTTTATACCATGGTTGTGGAGCCTAATTATCTTCTTGATTCAAAGGTCTTTCTTTCAGCCGTGTTTATACCCCATGAAGGTTGTACACCCTGAAATATTGTACACTCCTCCACGAAGGGGGATTAAGTTATGGGGATTTCCCCCTCTGTGAGAATCGAGGGCAATGGGACCACTGAAGGAAAAATTCCTTGTAAATTAATATATTGTAATTGCGGGGTCTGAGGGCCAATGGGACCCTGAAGGAAAAATTTCCTTGTAAGTGTATATTGTAATTTCATAGCCAATCTTGACTGTTCATCATTAAGTCATAGATATTATGATAGAGATTATGTGAGGGTTTTTTTCCCTAGAAGGAAACCCTTTTTTATGATGGAATTGTATTGCGGTTGTGTATTATGGTGAATATTGTATTTTGAGAGAGGATATTGTGAGAAAGAGAAGAGGAAGTTACAACGGGTCTGTTGTAGGTTGTATCCCTTCATTTTGCTGGATAATAAAAAGGAAGGATGTGGAAATTTCTCTGGTGGATGTAGCCCACACTAGGTGAATCACATATATCTGTGTCTTTGTTGTATTGTGTATCTTATTTATTTTATTTCCACTTTTTTTGTATTTTATTTCTTCGCGATCATGTTTTTCTAACAATATAAGCTTCCTGCAATTAATTGGTAGTCTGCATCCTTTACAACCAACTTTTGTTTTTCACGATCATCATGTCTGAGGGGGGTATTCCTGTACTTACGAACTTTACAATATATATAAATTAATCGTGTACCATCTTAATAAAGAATAATTGTGCCTTTGGAAATCTATCATCCACGTTTCCTCCCTCTTCTCCCGATATAATGTGTGACAAGTGGTCTAGTCCTACATTAATTTTACCTGGTCTTACTACTACTTCTAAGTTGTACTCCTGGAAAAATAGGATCCATTTGCAAATCCTCCCCCCCAACAATGGCTTGTTGACCAAATATCTCAGTGTAAAATGATATGTGCACATCTTGAAGTGTGAACCTAGTAAGTAGTGTCTGAACTTTTGCAGTGTGTAAACCATAGCCAATCCCTCATGTTTTGTTGTGGTGTAAATTTTCTTCGTTGTTGATAGTTTTCTACTTGAAAAAGTGATTGGATGATCTATCGGCTGTGACAAGATCATACCCAATGTTATTGATGATGCATACATGTGTACATGAAATTCCTTATTCCAATCAGGAAAAATTAGTATCAATGTAGTTACTAACTTTTGTTTTAGTGTGTCGATTCCTTTATAGAAATCATCGTTCCACTAGAAATTTGTGTCGTTTTTCAACAATTTTTCCATTGGGGTTGTAATCTACATGTACCCTTTGATAAATTTCCTGTAATACCCAGTATGACCCAATGTCACGCGTAGTTGTTTAACTGATGTGGGTGGTTGTAAGTCTATAATAACTTCAATAAGTCCAAACCTTATTTTGAATATTATGTACATGAACTGATGCTACTCCAACTCAATGCATCATCTACGGTGGGGTTAACATAATCTTCCATCCTTGCAATCATGTTGTACAGGTGATCGATTTCATCGCCTTGCGTTGGTTCTATGTACATCCTTCCCTCTTTTGGGTCCAAGGGTGCAGTGAATTTCATACCTCCTACTTCAAATATCATCTCTTTCCTTTTCAAATTGATAAATGACTTGGTTATCGAAGGCCCATTCTAGTCCCATTAATCTTGAATATGGTTGGTTGTTGTCCACAATATCAATAACTTCAAAATCTATGACATTGCGCACTCCATCTATATTCACATGTATTCATGTTAATCTGTCGATAAGTACTATTTTAAACTGATTTTCTAGTCTCAATTAGATGGGTTACCACACTAACTTTGGTTTCCCCATCATCTCCCATGTCTTCTTAGGTAGCGTGTTCACATCAGACCCTGAGTGTAAGATCACATTGTCTATGTCGTATTCTCCAATCTACTAGTTGAACCTAAATTCTTTGTTGGTTTTTTTCTTTCTTGGTAGATGGTTCACTGCTTTATTTTCAGTAGGGACTACCTTTCCTTGAGCACAATAATCGATCATAGAGCATAATGTATGCAATTCCTTTTCATCTTCAACCAACTATAGGAAAATTTTCAAAAAAAATCCTAAGGTGGTTACCTTATCCAGTGATCCTTTGGTAATGATTTGGTTCTCAGTGGGATGCATATCCCCCATAGATGGCGTAGTTGATGTGGACGTTGTCCAAACATTTCACAATATTTATTTCCTTGATTTTTTATAGGTCTCCTTCTCTTCCCATGGGTCAAATGCACATATAGGTGCTTATGATTTCTTTACCCACTACTCAATTGATTTCCTTTCGTTGGTTGCATCCATCCTTGCTTTGGTTCCTATGCATATAACGACCACTATTTTGGGTCCTTCCTCTCGTACTTTGGTAGATATATTTTGAATATTTGGGTTCTGGTTCTGATTCCCTCTGGCCTGCCATTTTTCCAACACTTGTGGGAAGTTCTCTGTCGCATGTTCTAACACCCAACAATAAGTACATGTTGTCTAGGGATTTTGGAAATCCCATGCTAAGTTTCCTAGTTGGTGACAATTATAACATATTATGGGGCCTCTTCATCTTCTCATGAAGTTTGTTATACCTAGAACCCTACCAAATCCTCCTCAATTTCCTTGATTAAATCCTCTTGGATTATTATACTTCCCCTTTCATTATGTCACATCATTATCCTCCTGAATCATGTACATGTTTGTCATGCGCTCCCTCATTAAATAAAATGCATGACAATATTTTTCTTTCTGTCCCACTGATTTTCAAAAGCTATAGAATAAGCTTCTTGGGGTACTCTGATATTTTTGTAATATCTAGCACACATGGGGGTTGTGTCCCCATTTCTTTCATATCTCACAGTATCATCCTCCTAGTAGTGGGTTTGGTTCTCTAGATGCTAAGTACTGTGCAAAGGCTATAAATTCATAATTGTGGTGACCTTAAGTCTTGCATTTGGTTCACCAGACTTGTTCCTGTTTCTCTTTCCCCTTTGTGATTTCTGCTAATTGATTTTTTAATGTAACTAGTTGGTTCTGTATCTATGCCATTCCATTGTTGTCTCCAACCAGAGAGGCTTCCAATTTCATAGCAATTTCCAATGCCTCAAACTGTGACGTAACCTTTTTTTGTATTAAAGGACTGTGGATGTGAGGTAACAAGCCTACAATGAACCACTCTCTATGTTGTTGATCATGTATTTGAAATGTTAACCTCCCCATCACATCTTTGAATATCTGATCAAACTCCCATACTAACTTAGTCTGTACTTTCTTGATCTCCTTGAGCTCAGTAATGTACTATAACTCAGACTTTGGTTTCTTAAATTATTTTAATAATTCTTGTGTATCTCTAATAATTTCCTCGTTTGACCCGGTGGTGTAGTACTTTGGAGCTTCATGTACTAGACTAGCATGTGTCCTCTAAAATTTGTTTCTAGTTGTACAATATTTGTTCCATCATCATGGACATTTTTCATAGTTCCATATGGTTTCACATATGAACAGATGTTATTTTGGATCCTTAGATCCAATTCCTTTGAAATTTGGTAATCTACTCATGCCATGATGTTGGGTGTAGGACCCCTCCCTGGTGATGTTGGTTGACTCTGACTACCTATACCACTACCACTACTCTGGTTATTTCTACTTTGAATTCCTTTACTAATTACAAGTGTTATGGAGAGATCTTCAAACATTTTCTTGGATTCAGATGACACACACAAGGTTGTTGTTTTGACCCAGGACTCGGCTCAGAAAGGACTTAATGTTTCTTCTACAACTGTATTGAACTAGATATTTTCCTCTTCTCCCTCTATCTGTTATACTTCTATGATATAGATGTCTATGTGATGTTCCAGGTACTCATTGCACCACTCTCTCTCCCCAACTGTAGTTCTCAAATTTTTGTACCTTCTCCCACTGCGTAGGACTCCAAATTTATCTTCCCCTTATGATATCCCTTCCTCTTTCTATTGCATTCTTAGTATCCATTTCATCTATCCATTTTCCTACCCGTGTATCATATCCTAGTCAGCAAACCCCAATCCCTCTCTGTGTGTAAATTACTTTAGCTATATGACTCCATCGTCATCAATTATTTATCACATAGCAGCATTTTTATCTAGGTGGCTAACGACTTTATGAATCTTCATTGCGGACATTTAAAGAAGTCTCTTTCTGCAACACTATAAATCTGAGTACGTTTTATGGAAAATTATGTTACGTAGCCTCCCAAGATATTGTCGAGCCAAAATTCCACTACCTGGGACATCCTATTATCTACTGAGTCCACTCGTCTCACTAGTTGAGGACTCCAGTTCTTTGGCACAGTTGGTCTATTTCTAGTAGTCTTTTCCATTCTACTAAAATATTAGGAAATTCACTAAAAAAACCTCATCCAAGTCTGTATACACATACCTCTACAACCATTTCTTATTCTTGAAGTGAGGGTTTTTATTCTCCTTCTGAGCAAATTCTTATTCTTTTTGTTCCATCCATTCAGTTATCTCTTTCCTCATAGATCTCCAAAACATTCCATCACTTTTAGATTCCATCTCCCGGCAACAAAACCATTTGTTGGTGCAAGCACACAGGAAGGTTCAAGACCTTGGGTTCAATGTAATTAGTCCAAAAAAACCCTACAAATTTCGTCCCTTTCGACATGACCTGCAAGAAGGCGAAGTCTCACCTGAGGTATCTTTATGGGGACTGCAGGAACTAAGATTATATAGTGGTGAGGGAAAAAAGGGAGGCACGCTTTGTTATAACTACAATATCCTTTCATGCACTAGATCCTAGTTAACCTGGCTTGGTTACTTAATCCTATATGCATATCAGTTTATATTCTTGTCATTTAGTGGTTAAACATACAATTAAAGCTATTGTGCATGAATCTATCAAAAATATCAGAAAATATAAGAATTCATCCTTAGTAAAGGTAGGAATTAACACAATACAGACATGAATTAACACCGTACATACATGAATAACCATTTGATATCATAATTAGACACAAATTTATCATTGTTCACCCCCTCCTAAACTACGTCCACAAAATATTTTCTTCTTTATTAAAGTTATGGAATTATGCTTGCACTCTACGCTACAATAGAGGTTCAATGTACACTAATCTACTTAGATTGGTGGCTTCTTTACACACATAACATCCTACAACCCCAAGAACTACTCAAAATTCCTATGGTTCCTCTTCTTCTACCCCTGAACTTTGCAGATCTTTTACATCTTTAGGGCCTCTTTATCAAGTTTGCTTACCAGCCCATAATGAGTTGGATACCACTCATGCTCAGTTGGAAAAAAATGATTATGATCTAGATATAGCTCATGCTCGAATGGTCTTCCCAGATTTTGTGCTAGTTGTTTCTTCCTATCCCCCATGTTCTTCTTTTTCCTCTCTCTTCTTTCTTGGTCCTCTTGATCTTCTTGATCCTACGCCTTTTCTCTATACCTCATCTCTTCTCATTGTTCTCTATCCAACATTGTCTTCCCAACACCAAACATGTCTAGTGTCAAGTGGTTGGAGTACCATGAGCCTAGGTGTGAATTTTACAATGGGTGGAAAATGCCATTGTTTTCTACCATGAGACCCATGTTGACTAGGGCTTGAGGCCTAGATTTATTTGATATATCTTGTACTATTAGTCATACATGTATTATCAAGGGCTAGGAAGCTTGATTTTGTAAATCAAACTCCACATATTTGTACTTGATGAAACTTTATAATATACATATACTCTTCAAATTTACTTATATTCAAAATGGTGTTGTGTTTTCTTACCATAATATGTACATGCATGCTTTTATTTTGATTAATGTGACAAATATTGATCTAATACATACTTATTCAGTGCATCAGATAAGCAATTAGAACTTCTCAGAATAAGAACGTAAGTAATTAACTCAAAAGAACACTCAAGAAGCTATGCCCATAAGAAATTCTAGAGAATTATAGGATCGTGGATATTGTACTCATCATTTAACTGCAACATCGCTAGCTACAAATTCAAGTGAAATACTAAATATTGAATTCCATGCTACATGTCTTCCAAGAATAATTTGATTACAACACTATACATAGCCACATTATTGGTTGTTATTCCAAGGCAAGCACATCCTGAGGTCACAATCTAGCATGTGGGAGAATAGATCACCCAATATGTGAAAGAAAGGTTCTAGGTGTGCCAAATAGATCCATCCACAAATACCACAAACATGGGTGTATCCAATGACATCTGCTAACCAAGAAAAAAGCATTATAAGAAAATTCCAAAGAAAAACAAAAATATAAATCTAACTAACACTAAAACTACTAATGTACAACAGTTACAAGGGGAGGGTTAGGATTGGATACCTAAGTGTAGTACCTCTTGACATAGAACCTATTGCAGGGCTCATATAGCATGTTTCCTTCATAATAGTCTAATCCATAAGCTTATTTAGAAAGGACATGCCTCACAATGTAAGAATTGTGCCACGTGGGCTTAATTTTTCGTAACTTGAAGGTATCCTTGTCTTGTTCGTAGACCAAAACCAAGTCTCCTTTGGTGTAACATACCCAACTACCTTTCTAGGCCATGTTACTAGAGAAATCGGTCGAATACATAAATTTGATACCAATTTAATATGAATGTATCCACACAACATAACCAAAAATGATCCATGTGACCATCAACAATTTTAAATACGTGAATGCATATTATTTGAACATGCATAGAAACATTAAATCACATAAACATAGATTAAAATGTAGAATTTACACACAACACTTAATACTAAATAGCACAGTGATCAAAACACTTATAATTTAAAAACATTTTACACAACCAACTGTAGATGATGAACATTCCACCCAAGGGTAGGATTTGTTGCACATATACTCTCTGCAACAAGCCACCATGATCCAAGTGGATATCAGTGGCCACCCACCTATTCCAACTGGCTCAAAACATTTTTATGGCAACTTACTATTTTTAGAAGTTTTTCGGTTCCTAAACTTTTGGGGCCATTTTGAGGTCCTAAAGAACATTTTTTCAGGATAGAGCATCTCAATCATATCCAAAGGCTATGTCTCATCCCCAAAAATTAATCTCCTCATAAATAACTTTCCAATGAGCTATTGTATGCCCCTAAGGAAGATTGTATGCCAAAGTTAGGCCCATGAGAAGTTGATACACCAAACTACCCAAAACGGGGTCCACAAAATTGTTGGTTTTTCATCTTTCGGGGTTATGGTTTTGTATTTTATTTATGTTAAAAATGCCTTTGGAGCCTCATTGTAACAATCATCTTATTGTGAATGTGATTATCCATCACATCTCTTCTCACAGATAATATGTCACCATTCCAGTGAGTCTTTCACACTGTATTTCTACAGTTTTGTACATTTCACTTGTTGAGCTCCACTTTTGTCATATTTTCCACCATACAAATACACTTATCATTACACCTTCTCCCCGCATTTTGTCACTAATATATCCCTGATTACACCATAAACCTCCATTGTCTCTTGTTATTCATCCTATGTGGTTAATACACAAATTTCAATATTTTTAGTGATTAAAAGGATGATTATACAATAGTTTTGTCGATGATGATTTAATTCTATGTTTCTATGTTAAGCCCTAATATTGGCTCATTACCCCTTAATTGGGGCATATTATATTAGTAATGTTATTTCACTTATGTTGGCTTTAGGCCATTAGTTGTAATTATACCTCCTAGTCTCCTATATATACCAGGGGGGCATTTTCATTTTGAATCATCTTGTACTTGAACATTTAAGTGGGGTAAAAGGAGGTTGCCCCCTTGAAGAGGCTTATTATATGAAATTATCTCTTTTTCAAGGCATTGAGTACTTTTTCTGGTTTTTCTATGCTATATTTGTATTTGGTTCTTAACATACACTATCAGAGCTCAAGGTCTTGGGGTTTTGCTGCTATATCTGAGACACCTTGGAATTTTTGATATAACTTTTTTTCTACAATGTTTCAAAAGACACAACTTGGAGGATATTTAGTAGATGGATCAAGGTACGTTGGGTTCAAAATGAAGCTCTTGAAACCTTATAATTTTGTAGATACAACCTGTACAAGATAGGGTTCTGGAATCATCCTGAAATGAGTCATTGCAGAATTTCCGCTATAAAAACGTTTCCGTAATGTTTCAGACCCTGAAATTTGGAGGTTATTTATAGAAATTAGTAAGGTATCTGTGGTAAATAGTTCCACTTTTGGGTCATCTCAAATTTGTAGATACACCCTGTGTAAGATAGGGTATCTGACTAGTCCTATTGACCAGTCTCAAGAAGGTGTTCCAAGTAAAACAATCATAACTTCTTCCTAGAGTATCCACATTGAGTGGGACTAGTTTCATTGGATCGTGGATAGTCTATAGTATTTTGGGTGCAATTTTCAGAATTTTATATCAATTATTTTGTGTGGGGCATGCTATACAAGTGAGATCTCCTGGAAAGGACAAAAACTGGCAAGTTGTGGGAAAGTTACCGTAAATTCCACTTGGCATATCCAATTTTGATCAGACATGTGGCATTGCAGAGAAGAAATATCAGAGAACTAAATAAAAGAAATTTTCATACCCAGAAGGGCTGAAACTTGGGAGATACAATAGAAGAAATATTGTCTAGCAGAACCACCTCAAAATCAAGGTTCAAAAGTGATACTTGGCCAACATGCCACCAAAAAAGGGAACTTCTACACCAACTAAGCCTCCAAAAAATCCTACTTGGACTCTTGCTGAAGGTGAAGAAATGTGTAGGGACATAAATGAACTAAAAAAGAAGATGGATTCAATGGAAGCTAAGTTGGATACTAAGATGGATTCAATGGAAGCTAAGATGGATACTAAGATGGATGGTTTAAAAGAGGAGATCATGGAAATATTGAAAAAAATTGTAACAGAGAAGACACCTGAAAGTGAAAATGCATCCCATGAAATTCATCATGAGGACACAAGGAAGGTGAATCAAGAATGGAGAAACTACAACTTTGGTTTGAAGACCAACCACGTTCCTAATATTGATATGAGGAAGTTTGATGGCAAGGACCCAATCACATGGATACTTCAGATGGAGCAATTCTTTGATCTCCATAATGTGCCACATACGCAAAAGGTACAAATTGCTTCTTTATATTTAGAACCTAATCAATTTGTATGGTATCGATGGCTTGGTTCTCGCAAATCACTCGTCACTTGGACAATTTTCACGG